>PVJI01029513.1:0-15213 GCA_004026765.1 Micronycteris hirsuta
CCCTGGCTGGTGTAGCTCAGTGGATTGAGCGCGGGCTGGGAACCAGAGGGTCCCAGTTCGATTCCCTGTCAGGGCACATGCCTGGGTTGCAGGCTGGGTCCCCAGTGAGGGCCATGTGAGATGCAACCATACATTGCTGTTTCTCTCCCTCTCTGTCTCCCTCTCTTCCCCTCTCTCTAAAATAAATAAATAAAATCTTAAAAAAAAAAAAAAGATGTGACCTACTTTCTCACTCCCCGAAGGAATACAGATGGAAATTGGATATGAGAGTCACTCAAATATGACTGCAACTCATATTGATAAGACATTGTGTTCTCAAGGCACACCCCTACATTCTCTCTGAAAAGTTTTTCTCCATCTCAACTGTCTTGGCAGCAGGCTTGTGGGAGGAGGGGCTGGAGAAGGGAAAGGTGGGCGGGGGTTGCCTGAAGGGAAGAAGAGGGAGCAGAGAGATGCAATTCTTACACTTGAAGTCAAAGACCAAGGGCATGAGGATAAGGACAGGAAGACAGGTATAGACAGTAGTGGGTGTAAACATGAATTAGAGTGTTAGGTTGACAGTGGCGACACATCAGCCATTCGGGTGTGGTGACTGCTAGGGACAGGCTGGGGACAAGTAGAGAGTATGGTGCAGAGCCTGCTTTGTCTCTCCTGTAGTCAGAACACTCTGGGAACATTGCTAAATAGGAGCCCATTCAGAGGAGAGTGGCCAAGACAGAGGTGATGGGGAATCAAAAACCTGGCCACGTGTGGATGATAGAAGGTCCTGGAGAAGAGAAGTCTTTGGGGGATGGGTGGGGGGCGTAATGTGATGGCTAATTGCAAAGATTTGAAGAGTTTCTCTAACAAAGGGGGGTTCACCCCAGTTGGTGACCCAGATGGACACGTGGGACATGTGGACACAGTAGATTTGGCTCAATATGAAAAGCACCACTGTATTGATCCTGAGATGAGAGAGGGAGAGGCCACTTGGGGAGTTAGCACATTCAAGCAGAGGCTGGCTAACCATTTGGCAGGAGGTTGAGGGAGGAAGTGAAGGATGGGTGGGGATATGTGTATCTTAGGGCAGGATTTCACATCTTTGCTGCCCTAAGAATTCATATGATGAAGCCTGAGAAAAGGGAAAAAAGGCATTCTCTCTATTTTATATTTGGGAAAGTTAAGATCAGATGCCAGGAGAGGATCTGGTCATTGAGAGGTCAAGGCCTCTACCCAGGATTATGAAATGAACCCAAGGTTTCTGGAGCCACCAGAACTATGGTAGGGTGTGGACTTGATTATCCCTGGATCATACCTGTGTGTACGATATTGTTAGAGCATCCACATTAGTTCTGGGGAAAAAACAAGGGCAAGGCCAACCCAAGGCCATCTTTCCCATCCTTATCCTTCTGTGTGGGAATCGGGGTAGTTCCAGAGAAAGTGGGCCTGTCTTTTCTCTTCAGAAGCCTTGGCCATTTCGGTCATGGTCAGGAAGGGAACCACGTGACTGAATTCTAGGAATAAAGGAACAGGGAGTCCACAGAGCAGGGGCCTGAGAAATGAAGGTCGAGGAAAGAGCAGTCAGTCAAGGAGAATCTTGGAGTCTGAATGAGAACTCTCAGAGTGATGTCGTGGGCCTGAGCGCAGGGGGCTAGCACTAAAACACACCAGAGGAGGTTTTCTGGGATCAACAATATTCCTATTACAGACAAGGAGTAATCCCATCGGGAGCAATGGGTAATTCCCTACCTCTTCACAACGTACAAGGTGTTCCCACATGTGTGAGCTCTTACGATTCTCTCTGGCCCTGGGAGAGGGGCTAGGGAGACTATGTGTGGGGGTCTTGTGGTCCTTCCAGAAACCATGGAGCACTCCATCCCTGTTTCTGGGCAATACTATTCCCACAAGGCTGATAGTCAGAGGGAGAACAAGCAGTTCCATCCATCTATCAACAGAGGGACAGCAGGGGGGAACACGGCACTCAGGGCAGCAAGACTCCCAGGGAAAGTTTGCCAGCCGCTCCTCCCGCTGAGAGGCCATGGCAGGGTGGGGCACTCTGGCAATCTAAATTTAATTCCACCAGCTTCTCATCTACATAGATTTCAATCTGGGGACATGGTGAACAGGAGGAGCAACCATTGGCTTAATAAAATTCCCACTCTGTCTGACCTGGGACTAGGTGCGCACTTCTGGGCTGGGAAAGCCCTTGGCCTAAGGAAGTCTCTCAAGAATGTCACCACACCCTCAATTACTGGCCAGTTGGCCCAGGTTGTGTCTTCTAATTATGAGCCATGTGCTTTGACAGTCCCTTTTCAAGCACAGTGTAACCCCCATGATTTTGATGGGCCTGCTGCCCTGGTTTTGTCAGCTTTCTGGTCAGTCCAGGGAACTGTATGTTTTCAGGTGGATCAACATCCTGTTACAAGGCCGAGCTGGGAACTTGGGATGTTGTGAGGTTGTTGAGCATGGAGGGTTGGTTCCGGATGTCTTAGTGCCAGGCCGGAAGGTCTTGTGAGGGGCTCTGAGTGTGTGGCCCAGCTTCCACACCTGTCCCAATGTGCTTAGCTCTGGGGATTGTTCTCACTCTGCAGAGCAGGCATTTGACCGTGGGAGTGATTCCCAGTCTAACCTCACTTCCTTCCACTCCAGGTATGCTCAGTATTCCTTCCTTTATGTGATGGGCCCCCAGCTTCCCTGACACAGATTTATGGACCCCCTAAAGATTTCTCTCACAAGATGTCTCTATTTCAAGGACCTAAAGTTCCTGTCTGAGTCGTTCCACTGTTCTTGTGAAACAGGTGTTTGTCTAAAGCTTTTCCCCATTGTTATGTAATCTTCTGGGTCCTTTGAAACGCAAGAGTGAGAGAGAATCCCTCCTCCTCCCTCTATCTATCATCTACCACACTCCAGTTTCCCTGTAAGGTAGATAGATACAGTCCTTGTTTTACAGACAAGGAAACTTAGGAGGCTCAGAGGGGGTAAATGACCTACCTAGGGTTGCACAGCTATATATTTGCAGTCAGGAGTGGCACCTGGTCTGGCTGACTCCATGCCTTAAAGTAAGACAACCTGCACTTTCCTCTTCTCCATCCTCACTTGTGGCTTCTTCCTTTCAGGCTTCTACTCTGCTCCAGTACAGCTAGTGGGGAACTCCTGGGGGCCTCCTTCCTTGCTGTCTGTCCTGAACAGGCTGCCCCTAGTCATGCACCTCTCCCTCCTGTATAAGAAGCTTCTGCCCCTCCTCTGCTGGTTACCAGCTTTCGACATCTCACCCCGCCTCCCCATTGTTTGTTATTTTCCTTTACACCTCCCAGGTTTCAGCTTTCCCCACTCCCCTGAAATTTCCTTCTCCCACATTTCTGGTGGAGTCCACAGGGCTGGGCGACTTGTCATTGCATGTTTCTCTTCAATACTTTTCTCAGCCCCATCCTTCAAAAAGCTCCCAAAACATCACCACACCTGCCCCAACCATGGCTTGTCTGTGGCAACCTCATTTCCATGATCAGTTCTGGGGTACGTGTGTGTATCCTTGGGGTTAGAGGTGCTCTGGTGTTCTGTTATCCAGCACTGATGGTGGTATCCCTCAGGTGCAGGGGACGGTGTGGGAGGCCGGGGAAAAGGGGGTGCTGGGAGGGCACCCAGAGACATGGAGGACTGAGTCCTGCTTTTACAGAGCTTATAGAACAATGGAGGGACCCCCACACACATACATACACACAAACACACATGCACACACGTACACACATGTGAAAATTAGCCGATCTATGTATTACTATGTACTTGAATCTGGCAGCAACTGAGTTTAGAAAAAGAAATCAATGGATCAGTTGAGTAGTGTTAATCAAGGAAAACTCCCCGGAGGAGCCAGCCTGTCTGCTGCCTGGTGGAGCCAAGGAGATGTAGGCATTTGCCCTCAAGGCCTGATGGACCAAACACAGAATCAGGCCCAACTACTCATGAATTTAGACCTTAGGAGCTCCAGAGCTAGAGTATGGGTAGGAGTATGAAGAGAATTTCCAAGGCAACTGGAAGGCCTTTCAGAGAAGAGTACAAGTGGCTTGGAAGATAGAGAGGACTAGAGAAAAAAGGAAGAGGACTGAATAGTCTGAGCAAAACATGAGAATGGAAAACCCAAGGTGAGAGGGTGATCAGGAAATTTGTTTGTAATACAGGTGATGGAGCAGGAGGCCAATGACAAGAGGAGGCCCGTGTGCTGAAGGCGAGCATGCTCTCGGAGTGTGACAAGCTCTTGGCTTGTCAGTTAACACCTGGGGAACTTGGGCATGTGTGTAAGAACCTAAGTTGTCTTTTCTTTAAAATGGGGCTAATGACTATCACCTTGTGGACTGCGTGTGATGTTTAAATGAGATGTAGCTCCTCACACTTTGTTGGTACCTGTAGATATTAATGCCTCATTTCTCTTTCATCTTGCTTTTATTTTCATTTTGCCTTTATTTTATAAATTTAGAATACACAATCAGCCAGGAATGAGAGCGTGTGGTTAACTTTAATATCCCATTTCAATATCACCACACACCCCCTGCAGTCTTGGGGACATCACAGGAAATTATGAGGTTGGTTAGCTAGCAGCAGGGTAGTTTCAAGCTCTATTAGGTTGCCTTAAAAGTAAATAGTGAAAAGAGAGTAGGAGTTCAATTCAGAAATTGGAGGATTCCCAGGCACTGATTGTATGACTTGGAAAACTTTTTGACTTCTTTGGGTCTGCCTTCTCCTGTCTTGATAGACAGGTTGCATGGCGGGGGTCTCTGAGTTCCTGCAGATGGTAGTATTCTGTGATTCTCTGTGCCCTCACTTATGGGAACCGGTTCCAATGGCTTGTCCTTGAGCTTCTTCTCCAGTTTAGCAGGAAAAACCCTTGAATTGAAACCGGAAAACTCAGGTGCTAGTCCCAGATGTGTCTTCTCCTAGCTGGAGTGTCAAAGCAAGTCATTTAATCTCTCTCATCCTCAGTTTTCTGTTTGTAAGAATAGCTTGACTGCCTAGTTCTCAGGGCTCTCATCAGGATACTGTCTGTGTGTGTTTTTGTTGAGGTGAAATATAATCTGGTGGCGATTTATATGCCTTCTTGTTCCTTCTAGTCCCTGTGTCTCTCTCCCTCACATCATGGTAGCAGGTAGAGCAAATTTTCCCGTTCTGTAAATTGTCTAGTGATTACCTGACCATCCACCTCTTTGATTTTTGTCAGTTTCTTTTTTTTTTAAGATTTTATTTATTTATTTTCAGAGAGAGGAGAAGGGAGAGAGAAAGAGCAATGTATGGTTGCCTCTCACATGGCTCTCATTGGGGACCTGGCCCGCAACCCAGGCATGTGCCTCGACTGGGAATTGAACCGGGACCCTCTGGTTCCCAGCCCACGCTCAATCCACTGAGCTACACCAGCCGGGCTCTCTGTCAGTTTTGTAGTTGGAGGATGAAAGCACAAATCTGCTGCAAAGATATGTTGTTGGCTGGCAGAGGTGAGAGAATGAATACACACATGCATATACATCTGATACAAACACTTAGGTGCACCCCTCCAAAATGCTAGAAGGAATCAGTTGTGCAGAGTGATATATGTCTCATGAGGGAGTGTGCTGAACTAAAAAAATTTTGATTGCCTGTCAGAAGATGATTAGGCAACAGTCATTACCACGCCAAGACCATCCCAGGTCCCATTGTTCCTGGTCAGGAACAAGATCTGGATTACTCATACCCCATAGAGATGGTTGGTTTAGCAGCCCGAGGATGTTAGTGTTAAGACAGCTCTGACAACAGTGCCATGGAGATGGTGGGGAAGGAGGGGGAGTGGTGGAGAGGCAAGGGGCATTTTCTGGAGGAGGATGTAGGACAAAAACTGTGGGAGAAGAGGAAAGACAAGGCTCAGTGGCTGGGAGAAGGCTGACACTCAGCTGTCCTGGCTCAGCACCACAGGGTGACAGGACCAGATGGTTCTCACAGACTCCCCTTTTCCTGCATATCTTATATTTCACAGTGGAGAGTACCTGTACAGGGCTACGATTTACCACTTAGAGTTGCTTAGAGCCAGCTGAAGATAGTGCTGGCTTCTCCTCACTGAACCGGAAAATTCTGTGTTTACCCGCAAGTGTGAGGAGCATGCCAGGCTTGTAAGAAGTCTCAGAATGAAAGTCTGCGTGAAGTTCAGATCTTTCCAGACCTCAATACTAGTACTACCTATTATAAATGATCAAGTGATGCTCTCCAGGAAGGACCATAGGGTTACCTGACTCATTGCAATGGGTGCATGCTGGGAACCCTTGCACCTGGACAGAAGCAAAATCTCCCCATGAACTCTGTGCCTCCGATCAATCTCCTTTTCTCAGAGTGAACTGAAGAACATTTTCCAAGCATGTGCATGTATCTGGAGGCAGGGATTTAAAAGAATAAAATGTGAGTCCTGCTGTTGGGGTTCTTTGGGGTGAGAGAGCTTCCCATGCTGTCTGGCTTTACAAAGAGCAAGGAGCACAGCCCAAATTCAATTGCTGTGCTTTCATAACAACACGCTGGTTAGAATCTTGCACACTGTAGCTAAGCACTCTTGGTTCAAAGCCCAGCCATGCCATTTACCATCTAGTTAAACTTGGGCAGGTTATTCAACTCCTGTGCCTCATTTTTCTTATTTTAAAATGGGTGACATAACAGCTTCTATCTCAAAGCTGTGAAAATTAAGTTAATACATATAGTATATGTAGAACAGTGCCTGGTACGTTTAATTCCAGATTTGGGTACCAGTTTTTGATACATGTTAACCATTATTATTAGTACTATTGCCATTACTATTGTCCAGAAACAATTTTAGCTTCTAGATCAGGCTTTCCAGATGCCCTTTCAAATCTACCTCCATCTCCATATAGTCTAGAGTGAAACTTGAACCACCTGTCAAATCCTATCTCCAGCCCTTTGCTTTACAAAATGTATAAAATAGCTTCTACCTGCTCACCTCACTGCTTTCTATGGTTTTCAACTGGCATGTGCCATCTGTTTGCATCTGTTTTCTGTTGCTGAAAACTCTGTCTCCTGCCCCAGTCTATCTTTGAGGAAAATGAACTGGAAAACTTAGAAAGAACATTCTTCTTATTCTTCCAGATCACCTACCTACCATCCTGTTTGGTGACAATTTTTCTTCCTCTCATCTTACTGAAGTGCATTTATAAAGCTTACCTTTAATAAAAATAACTCCCTTTGACTGCTTACTTATTAGAGCTCTGACTTTGTGTCAGGAGATAAAACTTGGAGAGCTCTGGGGTTTAGAGGGCAGGTCTCAGAAATGGGACGGAGAGCTCCTTCTGAGATCAAGTGTGGGGAAACGCACCTGCCAGGCCTGAGGACAGAATATCTTAGCAGCTTACAAGGGCATGGCAAGAATGGGAACTTGCAAATATTTGCGACAGGAGGTTATGAAATCCTATGAAGAAGCTCCAGGTGGCAGATATAGGGTCCTCTTTTCTCAAAGTCACAAGCACTTGAAGAGAGATTTTGTCTGATAAAATGATTACCACACGAGCAATCTTGCACGCACAGCAGTTTTGACAACCATTCTGGGAGTGAGCTGTGTAGTGTTCATTGTATTGTTGAGGCCCGTAAAAATCTTGTATGGCTGCAGGCAAGCCAAACCCTTGAGTAGCACTACGTCCCGCTGACTCGAGGACCAAGCCCAATCCCTCCTGAATATAAGGGGAAGTCTTTGTGCTTGTGGTAGAGGAGTGTTAGCTCCTTCCCTTTCTCCACTTTGCTCCTACTCTCTCTAAGTCAACATGAGCCGACACTTTAGTTCCAGGTCTGGGTACCGGAGCGGAGGAGGCTTCAGTTCTGGCTCTGCCGGGATGGTCAGCGTACAACGCAGAAATACTAGCTGCTCTGTGCGCCGTAGTGGGGGAGGTGGCGGGAGATTTTCAGGTGGTAGATGTGGTGGTGGGGGTGCTGGTGGTGGCTTTGGAAGTCAAAGTCTTGTGAACCTAGGTGGCAGTAAAAGTATCTCCATCAGTGTGGCTGGAGGAGGTGGACGTAGTGGTTTTGGTGGTGGTTATGGCTTTGGGGGTGGTGGTTTTGGTGGTGGTGGATTTGGGGGTGGTTTTGGCAGTGGTGGTTTGGGTGGTGGCTTTGTTAGTGGAGGTAGTTTTGGTGGAAGTGGTTTTGGTGGAGGTGGTTTTGGGGGTGGTTTTGGGCCTGTCTGCCCCCCTGGTGGCATACAGGAAGTCACCATCAACCAGAGCCTTCTGCAGCCTCTCAATGTGGAGATTGACCCTGAGGTCCAAAAAATAAAGTCTCAAGAAAGGGAGCAAATCAAGTCACTCAACAACCAATTTGCCTCCTTCATTGACAAGGTGAGTTGACTTGCTGTGTCCTGGGAGAGCTGCTCCTGGTCCATTTGAGATGGGTGCAGCCAACACGTGTTTGCGTTAGAGCCTCAATTTTCTGTGTTTAGATGATTTAAGGGGCATTTGCAGAACTGTCTTCTAGGAGACATGTTAGAAGTATGCTTGTGAATGATGTTAATGACTAAACTCTCTCTTGGACAAAAGGGTCTGAGGTCTACGTAAATGCAGGTCAATGTGACATCACCTTGAAGTGCTTTTAATTCAGCTCTTGGGCTCAATTGGGACTTACATATATTGAATGGAGAAAACAGAAATGAGGTGAATTCAACTTTCTAGGGTGCAAATGAGAACCCTGGAAAAGTCCTCCTAACCATAAAAAGGGATTGAGTGTAAACAGAGTGCATTAGATCTTGTAGCAGAAAGTATGTGGGCAGTGCCAAACATCTTGCTGTCAGAGGGGAGGTCTGCCCTCTGAAAATTTTACATTGGTACCATGTCATGGTGGAGATTTCTTTGTACTTATATTTCCAAGCATCTGCTTTGGAAAAAACATGTAAAACATTTTTAACTTTTTGCTTAATCATCAATAATGATGTCAACTCAAGTTCTCCACAATAGATTTAGTATTCAATTTTGGATTTTCGCAATATGCTTTTGAACTTTGTGTATGCAAACCAATTTCTATTGACCTAAAAAATTGGAAGGCAAATCTCTGAAGTGTCATGTATCTATTTCAAAGTGCAGTTGAAGGAATTTGTATGTGTTTTGCTGTTTGTTTTTTGTGTAGCCACTGTCTTCTAAAGTTCCAACTGAAATAGTATGATAACTGCCATTCTCAGGGAAGTTAAATCTTCACTGAATTAACAGTGAGTGGGGTTTTGTTTTGAAGATGATGCTAACTCGATCATCTTCTTTCTATTTTTCTGTCTGTCATGGCTAGGCAGACAGGAATCGAAGTTCTTTCCTTGTGAGGTATGGGCCTTGCTGTGTGGTAGCCTTGGCACTCAGTGGCCGTAGGCTGCCACATCTCTATCAGTGGGTGATGGGGTTTTGTGGTTTTAGGTGAGGTTCCTGGAGCAGCAGAACCAGGTGCTGCAAACAAAATGGGAACTGCTGCAGCAGGTAGATACCTCCACCAGGACCCAAAACTTGGATCCCTACTTTGAATCATACATCAACAATCTTAGAAAGAGATTGGACCAGCTGAAGAGCGATCAATCTCGAATGGATTCGGAACTGAAGAACATGCAAGACCTGGTGGAAGATTACCGGAACAAGTAAGGAAACCTGGATGGGCAATTCTTGACATTCATTCTAAAATAGTTCCAGAAAGAGGCAAGCTAAGACTATGGACAATATGGAACGTTATCTTTTCTCCGGTTAGAGGCAAATCCATTTGGCATTTTCAGAAATCTTCCTTTTTTCAGAAGTTGGAAATTGTTTAATGGTTTTATTGCTCAGAGGAAAGGGGTGGCCAAAATGTTCTAGGCTAGTAATAGAAAAGCAATGAGAAGCAGTGCCCAGTTCAGTCTAGAAACCTAAACTTCAGGCCTCACCTTCTCCGAATCTCCTATTCACTTCTGATATCCTGGCAGGTATGAGGAAGAGATCAACAAACGGACAAATGCAGAGAATGAATTTGTGACTGTCAAAAAGGTGAGCACACTCTGTGGGATGGACCTCACACCTAAACAAACAACAGAACAGGGTCTCTTATTACTAAGCAGAAAGAAGTCATGATGTGGAGGGCCAAGTAGTGGGCCTGATGAATAGCTGGAACATTTTTCCTTCCACATTATCATGGACCTAGACTTACCAGGCTCTCTGCTTCTCCAAAGCCCTCAGCACTTCATGTAATAAGTGGAGAGGCAAGTTCTCAGCAAATCAGGCAAGCTCCTTTGTGATTGTGATCCCAAGGGTGGAATGATTTAGAGATTCTGGTCCACCTGTGACATAAAGGTGTGGAGGAGACCCCCAAAACTTTTTCTACGTGGAAAAATCCCCTCAAAGCTGGTGAGAGGGATTTGCCCTGGAAAGACTGCGACTTCATGCTGTCTATTGCTCCTCTAGGATGTGGATACTGCTTATATGAACAAAGTGGAACTTCAGGCCAAAGTTGACACCTTGCGTCAGGAAATTGATTTCCTCACAGCACTCTACCAAATGGTAAGTCTTCTGATTTCAACCACATTTACCGAGTGGATAACTTTTAAGCTTGAACCTGTCACTATCCAGAAGAATAGTGATATATCTTCCATCTCCTGATCTCTCCATTGTCTAAGTTGTCTTCTGATTTAAGACAGTAAGAGTCACTGACCTATCTGTGTCTTATAGGAGCTGTCTCAGATGCAGACTCACATCAGTGACACCAATGTTATCCTCTCCATGGACAATAACCGCAGCCTGGACCTGGACAGCATCATTGCCGAGGTCAAGGCCCAGTACGAGGAGATTGCCCAGAGGAGCAAGGCTGAGGCTGAGGCCCTGTACCAGACCAAGGTGAATGGGCTGACTGTCTGGCCAGTTTTCCTGAAATGTCTTGTTTTGCTATCTTGTGTTTTCTCTTACATGTGTGTGCATGAGCCAGGGTATATGCTCTGTCACATCTAATTGACTTGATTTACCATCTTTAGTATGAAGAGCTCCAGATCACTGCTGGCAAACATGGGGACAATTTGAAAAATTCAAAGATGGAGATTTCTGAGCTGAATCGGATGATCCAGAGACTTAGATCTGAAATCGACAGTGTAAAGAAGCAGGTACTTATTTCTTCCTCCTACTTAAGAGGTGGTGAGTGAGAGAAGAGGCAGCCAAGAGGTTTCAGGGTAGCATTTAGCAGAATGCCAAGGGGTAGAGCAGTTTTGACTCAGGCCCAAGAGACGCTGCTGCAATACCTTTAAGGGCTTTAAGGAAAGCAACACGGTGGTGTGCTATCCAGAGGCAGGTGAATGCATGAGGCGACTTAAGCTCTTGTGGTTCTGTTGGGCCCAGAGTACTGGCCTCACTGGGGTGGAGAGATCAATTTGAGATAAGAAGGCCAAGGTGGGATTAGGTGTTAGGAGAGTGTGTAATGTGCTGGATTCTCCCTTCTCAGATCTCTGCGCTGCAGCAGTCCATCAGCGATGCTGAGCAGCGTGGTGAGAATGCCCTCAAAGATGCCCAGAAAAAGCTGAATGAACTGGAAGATGCCCTGCAGAAAGCCAAGGAGGACCTGGCCCGCCTGCTGCGGGACTACCAGGAGCTGATGAACACCAAGCTGGCCCTAGATCTGGAGATTGCTACCTATAGGACCCTCTTGGAAGGAGAGGAAAGCAGGTGAGAAAGGGAGCCTGGGCAGTTTGACTTCTTCTGTGCTTCCTCCCTTGCAAGTTGACTGTTGGTGAAGATGCAGCTGTGTGCCTGCAGCTTGTCCTGGGTGTGGAGAAGGGGAAGGTGCGCCATGCAGGAGGAAAGACTTGCTTTCACTCTGGGAGCCACAGCCCCTCACTTTTCTTTTCCTTTTTGTTTTTGCTACTTATGTACATTTTTATTGATTGACTGATTTTAGAGAGAGGAAGGAGGAGAGAGAGAAACATCAATTTGTGATTCTACTTCTTCATGCATTCATTGATTCCTTCTTGTTTGTGCCCTCACTGGGGATGGAACCCACCACCTCGGCCTGTTGGAATGGCGCTGTAACCAAATGAGATACTGGCCAGGGCACCCACACTTCCTTCTGAGTGCTAGAGCATCTCTTTGAAGTGCTTCGAGATGGAGTTATTTATTCTTTATCTGGGCTGGCTCAGATGTTATCTGGCCTGAAGTCAGTGCCTTTAAAGGTAACCTGCATTAACTGCAAGACTTTTGTCTAATTTACATAGTGATATCTTCCTGTTTGTGAGAAAAATGACAGTCTTGGGAGGCCAGAGAGGACTGGATTAGGTTTCAAATCAAAGAGGAGCCCCAGCTAGGGAGCTCTGGGACAGCTGAGAGGACCTGGGATGTGCTTTGTGAAGCTGAAGAATGATGAGAGGTTTGCTTTTCTTTCTCCAGGATGTCTGGAGAGTGTGCCCCCAACGTGAGTGTATGTAAGTACAGCACAGGAGCCTATGCAGGTTTTGGGGGGCGGGGTTGGAAAGGGAACTGGGGTTGAAGGTAACTGATGTCCCCTTGCAGCTGTGAGCACCAGCCACACCAGCATCAGCGGAAGTGGTGGCCGAGGAGGCGGCGGTAGCTTCGGCTATGGCTCCTCTGGAGGTGGCAGCTACGGCGGCGGCTCCGGAGGTGGCAGCTACGGCTCCGGAGGTGGCGGTGGAGGCAGCTACGGAGGCGCCGGCGGCAGCAGCAGCGGGGGACACAGAGGCGGTTCTGGAGGAGGCGGCGGCTCTGGAGGCAGGGGTTCCTCCACTGGCGGCGTCTCTGGAGGCAGCTTCGGCTCCTCGGGAGGCCGGGGATCCAGCTCTGGGGGCACGAAGACCTCCAGTGGCGGCAGTTCCAGCGTGAAATTTGTTTCTTCCAGCTATTCCCGAGGACCCAGATAAAGGGGCGTCCTCTACCCTGTTAGCTAGCTCTCCCTCTCCATCAATGCCAAATATGCTTGGCAAGACCAAAGTCAGTTGCCCCATTCTTTTTGAAGAAAAGGCTGCTGGTTAGCTACATTACTTCATCTTATTTCCCCAGCTCTTTCCTTTCTGTTCTGCTTCCCAAAGAAGTTTTTAAATCAGTGGCTAGCTCAGTCCCTGGCTATGACCCTGCTTTGTGCTTTGCCTCAGAAACGGTTCAACCACCACAACTACACACATCACATTTCAGGGCACTTCCTAAGTCAGCCAGAGGCAGGCTGGTTAGACCCGCAGCTTCTTTGTCATGCACGGAGCCGTGTGCTCTGGACAGTTCATTACTATCCTGTCTCTTGCAGGAGACTCTGTGCTGCTTTGGTTTTGTACATACGGTGTAAGCAAGTTTGATTGACTTTTGTGGAGAGATCTTAAACTCCTGCTTCCCTGTGTCGCTGCAATAAACTGCATTTGAAATTCTCTCTGAGTCTCAAACTCCTTTGTTCACAGCACTGTCTATTTTGGACAGGTACTTTGTGGAAGGGAAAGATGACCCTAGAGCTGCCTGGCGTATAGGGAAGTTGGGGCACATGAACACGAACAATGTGGGGAGGCTGGTCAGACAACATTTAACTAACAAGCTCTTTTCTGTAGGGTAGATATGTCACGGAGGAATGCAGGAACTGGTGTAGCAGCTTTCATTCATCTGAGAAGGTTTTCTTGAAAAGGGCCGTGAGCAAGCAGGTTGGGAAGGAGGAGCTGGGCATTGCGAAGGGGAGAAAGTATTGCATGGGAAAGTAATTGTTCATGTGAAAAATGCCAGTGATGAGAAGGGTGTGGGTAATGTGGGGTCAGCAGCTGCTACAGCCACAAAACAGACTTTGGCATGGGGAGGTCAGAAACCAGGAGTGGTAATGGAAAGCTGGATAGCCATTTCTCCTCTCTTTCAGGCCACTACTCAAAGCTCTGTTTAATCGAAGTTCATGGACACAGAGCCCATACTGGTGAAGTAATACAATGGGATATAGTGGCCAGAAGCATGAATGTTTGGATTCAGATGTGCTTGAGTTTAGGTCTTACCACCATCATCTACTAGCTCAGTGATAATGTACAGAGTTCTCTGTACCTCAGTCTTATTATCTCTACAGTGGGGATAATAAGCCTCTCTTGTGGGAATTATTGTGCCAATTGAATAAACTGATTAGCATATAGCACTCAGTGAGCGTCAATTTAATGGTAATGGTGACGATGATAACAGTGACCTGGCTGTTATAACACTGTAGCTTGATCTCCAGGCCATTCAGTAGATGCTTGCTCTAAGGAGGAGATGAACGTCAGCTTCCCAGAGGTTTTATGACCCTGAAAATGTCAATCCACTTCTCTGAGGATTAGTTTTCTTAGCTTCCAATTAGAAAACATATTCTTGGCTTCAGTGTCCACTCAAGGGGAATAGAGGGTATAGATCAACAGGAGTGTTTTGTAAGTACAATTTGTTGAACTCTATCCCTCCTCTCCAGTCACCCTTCCACCGGAGCTGCTTCCTGTCTGGGCTGATATGATAGTCTGGACAGCATGATGGCAGTTGGAAATAACAAGGAACTTTGATTCAGAGGTTCATCTACTGTGATATTTAAGGGGCAGGCAAAGGAAACAATCCACAGCTTACAGGATGTATGGATCCTTGGATAAGCCATGTGACCATTTTGAGCCTCAGTTTGCTTGTAGCTTAAATGAGAATGAGAATATTTGCCTCTAGACATCTGGATGGTAAAAGTACATAATGTGAAAAGGCTTTGTGAACTGTGAATGTGTTATATAGAAGTAGTTAAGTGAAATTTGAAAGGAATGATAAAGAAGTGGAGGGCGGTAGTTGTCTGTCAAGATCACTGAGAAGGAAAGTAACTTGATCTGGTTACTGTGGCCCAGTGACAGTTTATAGGGACATAAAATTGATTTTTTTTGTTTTTTTTAAATTATTTTATTGTTGTTCACTTACGGTTGTCTGCATTTACCCCCAACCCCAACCCCAGGAAAACCCACCTCCCTCCCTTGCTTCCACCCTCCCCCTTGGTTTTGTCCATGTGTCCTTTATAGCAGTTCCTGAATACCCTTGTCCCCATTATCCCCTTCCCCCTCCCCTCTGGTTACTGCCAGATTGTTCTAGATTTCAATGTCTCTGGTTATAATTTGTTTCTCTGGTTGTATTTTGCTTGCTTACCTCACAAGCGTCTTGGCTGTGGCTGATCTGAGTTCCCCGGTAGCTGATCTGGCCTTGGTGCCTTCTCTCATGAGTCCTTATATAAAACCCCTTAACATTTCATATAGTAAAGGCTGCATGATGATGTACTCCTTGAACTTGACCT
>PVJI01029514.1:0-15231 GCA_004026765.1 Micronycteris hirsuta
TGTTCTAAATTTCATTGTCTCTGGTTATAATTTGTTTCTCTGGTTGTATTTTGCTTGCTTACCTCACTAGCGTCTTGGCTGTGGCTGATCTGAGTTCCCCGGTAGCTGATCTGACCTCGGTGCCTTCTCTCATGAGTCCTTATATAAAACCCCTTAACATTTCGTATAGTAAAGGCTGCGTGATGATGTACTCCTTGAACTTGACCTTCTCAGAAGCACTTTATCTGCCCTTCCATTCTAAATGACAGTTTTGCTGGATAGATTATTCTTGGTTGTAGGTCCTTGCTTTTCATGATTTGAAATATTTCTCTGCAGCCCCTTCTTGCTTGGAAGGTCTCCTTAGAGAAATCCACTGACAGTCTTATGGGAATTCCTTTGTAGGTAACTGTCTCCTTTTCTCTTGCTGCTTGTAAGATTCTTTCCTTATTTTTTTTTTTTTAAAGATTTTATTTATTTATTTTTAGAGAGAGGAGAAGGGAGGGAGACAGAGAGGGAGAGAAACAGCAATGTGTGGTTGCCTCTCACATGGCCCTCACAGGGGACCTGGCCTGCAACCCAGGCATGTGCCCTGACCGGGAATCGAACCGGGACCGTCTGGTTCTCAGCCCGCGCTCAATCCACTGAGCTACACCAGCCAGGCCTCTTTCCTTATTTTTGACCTTGAGTAATGTTATTATGATGTGCCTTGGTGTGTTCCTCTTTGGGTCCCGCTTCTTTGGGGTTCTCTGAGCTTCTTGGACTTCCAGGAAGCCTATTTCCTTTGCCAGATTTGGGAAGTTCTCGTTCATTATCTGTTCAAAAATTTGTTCAATTTCTTGGTGTTCCTCTTGTCCTTCTGGCAGCCCTATGATCCGGATGTTGGGTCATTTACAAATGTCTCTGAGGTTCCTGAGTCCCTCCTCATTTTTTTGAATTCTTGTTTCTTCCTTTTGGTCCTCCCCATTGGTTTGAGTCCCAGCTTCCTTTTTTTCCCTATTGGTTCCCTGTAAATCTTCCTCCATTATCTTTATCGTATTCTTCATTCGTTCAACTATGTCTTCCAGTTTTGTGAGCATCCTGATTACCAGTGTTTTAAACTGGTCATCTGTTAATTTGGCTATCTTTTCGTCCATTAGTTGTAATTTGTTCTGATCTTTCATTTTGGCCATTTTCATTCTTTTTTTATCTCGGCGCAGCTGTCGGAGTCTTAGGTGTTTGTCGGTGCCTGGTAACCTGGGTCGCTTTTTTGTGACGCTTCCTCTGGGGGCGGGGCCTGGGAGGGAGCAATGGCGTCTGCCGTTCACCGCTGCTCCCTATCACCCTCTGCTCCCCAGTTCCCCACTGCCTTTTCCGCCAGTCTCGGCCCTGCTGGTTCCCACTGTCCTCTCCAGTTACGTTGCCAGCCTGCGAGGTTCACCCGTTGCTCGGGGTTGTGCTTTGGTTAGGCGCTCGCGGGGTGAGTCCCTCCGGGCAAACTGCCTCTCACTCCGCTCCTCTGCTCGGTTCTGCCCCGCTTACCGGCCTGGACGTACGTCCTCCCCAACTTCCTGGGTGTCGGACTTCCCTTCAGTTCGATTCTGTCCGTTCTGGTTGTTTAGTTTTCGCTACTGAGTTCGTTGTTTAAACTCTGGTTGTGAGCGGCGGCGCAGTGCGTCCACCTACGCTGCCATCTTGGCGGAAGTCTGGCTTTTACTTCTTTCATGTCCCGTTGTCCTGGGTCAAATGTCATAGATTCAAATTCCATCTAGGAGGCTTGGATGTTGGGTCAGCTATTTAGTCCACAAAATGGTAACTATTTCTACTATTTCTTAGCTGATTTATAAAAAAAACAAATTGTGGGGTTCCCCTGAAATACTTTCTGTTGCCAAGAATGGGCTCTATAATGTTAGTTCATTTCTTCCATAGTTTCCCGGTCACACGGTGCGGTGCCCATAGAGAGGGCACAAAGGGCGCATTAAAATGTCCTTGGGAACAAATCGTCTTGCCTTTGGGTTTTGGCACATGCTGTCCCCCTGTCCTGAAACACTTTCCCCTCCTGTCCTTGGCCAAGCCAACTCCTGTGCTTCCTTTAGGCCTCAGCTTTGCTGTGTCTGTCTTGGAAGCCTTCTTTCACCCTTCCCAGACTCTGGGTCCCTCCTTTGTGTTCCCTAATGTCCTGAGGTATCCCCAAATGGTACTCTGAGTGTGCTTTGCGCTTTCTCTCTCAAGTCACTCTGTCTCTCTTTCAACTGAAAATATCTTTGAAATATACTCTATTACCAAAGAAATGCAAAAGAATGTCCTCGTTGAACAAGATTAAACAAACGAAGGGCATAGAACAAAAACCAATGATTTCCTCAGTCTCTTCAAGTGTCTTCGCTTTCTCAGCAGTTACTTCCATCAACAGTTTGGTGCACATCCTGCCTGTTCTTTTTCTATGCATTTACATGGACAGATATACATACTTCTTTTGTACACAAATGACATTATTTTTTATGTATTCTTCTGCAACCCTTCCTTTTCCTCTATAATATGTCCTGACATTTTTTCCATGCCAGTATTTGCAAATGTATCGTATTCTTTGAACATGCCGCATCAGATTCCAGAGGCAGGGATTTTAGCCGTCATTGGCTAAAGATCAGACAAGGCAGATTTCTTCTTGCCAGAATTTAATGAATGAATGAATTCTTTTCACAAGGCATTGAGACAAAAACTTTGAACTTCAAAAGGTAGAAAGTGGGCCAAACGTCTCTCCACAAAGTCTATTTCATTTTCTCCCCCAGATATTCATCATTTACTAGCTGATCAGGGTCCAGTACTCAGCTAATGATATTTCTTTTTCTTTTTCTATAAAGTCTTAGCAGGTAGGACACTGCTCCTTTTAAGGAGAGCAGATGAAGAGCTCTGTGGACTATTTACAAGGGTTACCTTCTAGTCTTTCCTCAGCTGACACAATGAGAGGCATGCTTCTTCCATGCTGTGTTAGCAATGCTACCAAGTAGCCCTGGCTGGTGTAGCTCAGTGGATTGAGCACGGGCTGCGAATCAAAGGGTCGCCAGTTTGATTCCTGGTCAGGGCACATGCCCGAGTTGCGGGCAAGGTCCCCAGTGGGGGCCACTTGAGAGTCAACCATACACTGATGTTTCTCTCTGTCTCCTTCTCCCTCCCTTCCCCTCTCTCTAAAAATAAATAAATAAAATCTTTAAATAAATAAATAAATAAATAAATTTAAAAAAAAGAAATGCTACCAAGTAATATGACATGAATAACTGATTCCAACAGTGATGTAAGAGAGTTTTGCAGAACACCGTACTTGTGTTCATCTCTTGTATTTTGTACAAAGTTGCATTTGAGATGAAAGGGTCAAGGCCATAGGTTATCTTGCTCTAGGAATACCAGTGATATTTTATTTTATTTTATTTTTTTAAACATTATATATTTTTTAAGAGTCACCAAGTTTTTTTTTTTTTTTTTTAAGATTTTATTTATTTTTAGAGAGAGGGGAAGGGAGGGAGACAGAGAGGGAGAGAAACAGCAATGTATGGGTGCCTCCCACATGGCCCTCACGGGGACCCGGCCTGCAACCCAGGCATGTGCCCTGACTGGGAATCGAACCGGGACCCCTTGGTTCCCAGCCCGCGCTCAATCCACTGAGCTACACCAGCCAGGGTGATATTTTAGACATTTTGTCAAGATCACTGTTTTCTTGGGGAGAGATCAATTATCACACAGGGGAAAAAAAAAATCCAAAGATCTTGACTGGTAATGGAGAAATTTCCAGTGATCTCCAGAATTTCATGGATGAATCATTTTGCTTTGCCAGTCTCTTCCAGATGGACATTTTGGTTGTTTCCAAGTTTTTTATTATTCCAGGGTAATAAAAGTTTACGTTCCAGATTTAAATTTTGTGGATCGAAGTGTACATATGTATATATATTTTTTAAGATTTTATTTATTTTACTTTTAGACAGAAGGGAGGGAGGGAGAGAGAGAGGGAGAGAAACATCAATGTGTGGTTGCTTCTCACACGGCCCCCACTGGGGACCTTGCCCGCAACTCGGGCATGTGCCCTGCCTGGGAATTGAACTGATGACCCTTTGGTTCACAGGCCAGCACTCAATCCACTGAGTCACACCAGCCAGGCTGTATGTATATTCTTTTCTTTCTTTTTTAAGATTTTATTCACTTATTTTTAGACAGAAGTGAAGGGAGGGAGAAAGAGAGGGAGAGAAACATCAATGTGTGGCCGCCTCTCACGTGGCCCTCACTGGGGACCTGGCCCGCAACCCAGGCATGCGCCCCGACTCTGAACCGAACCGGGACCCTTTGGTTCGCAGCCCGTGCCCAATCCACTGAGCTACACCAGCCAGGGCTGTATGTATATTCTTGATGTGGATAGGTTTTCTTGTAAAATAGCTTCACCCATCTACACACCCATCAGGGTAAGAGTACCCTCCTGAGGACATGCTTGACAAAATCTAATATTTTCAGTCTTTAAAATTTTGTAGCTCCGAGTTTAACTTGAAAATTTTTTTTTGCCCTGGCTGGTGTAGCTCAGCAGATTGAGCGTGGGCTGGGAACCAAAGGGTTCTGGTTCGATTCCCAGTCAAGGCACATGCCTGGGTTGCAGGCCAGGTCCCCAGTGAGGGCCATGTGAGAGGCAACCATACATTGCTGTTTCTCTCCCTCTCTTTCTCCCTCCCTTCCCCTCTCTCTAAAATAAATAAATATAAAAAAATCTTAAAAAAAATTTTTTTTGCCACTCTGGTAAAAAGGACCTCTTTTTTTAAAATGTATGCATCCCTGACTACTAGTTAGATTGGGCCTTTTCATAGCTAATAGTCACATGGACTTCTATCAATTGTCTTTTCATAAATTTGGCCCCCACTTAAAAATTTTATGTCCATCGACTACACAGTATACATGATGATACAAAATAGGAATATAATTTTTATTTTCCCCAGAGAGTTTGTGGATGTGATTGGCCATTTGACCCTCCTCTGAAGTGTCAGCCTGTCTCCGCTTCCCTGTTAGGTCCTCTGTCTTCTGATGATTGCTTTGCTAGAACTCTCTCTATATTTTGCCTCTGATAGGTTGGACATATATTGCAGCAGTATTTTCAACTCGATTGTGACAGGGACCTCCTGGGTTTCTGTTTAGGCCGTGGTTCCCGCAGCCGTCATTGAATGGATGCCGAGCTGGCGCAGCCCCAGAGACGTTGGAAAATCCGATACACCTGAGTGGATGGGCTGTCCCAATTCCGGCCTGGGGGAGGCCGCAGCCTCACCTGAATCCCGCTGTCGGGAAGGTGCAGGTTTTCCTGTGCACCCCGTGACCTTGAGTGACCTCTGTCTCGTCTCCCCACACCCCAGGCTGACCCCGGGCCTGTATGACCTGGGCCGCACTGTCCTCTGCCTCGACTTCATGATCTTCACCCTGCGCCTGCTGCACATCTTCACGGTCAATAAACAGCTAGGGCCCAAGATCGTCATCGTGAGCAAGATGGTGAGGGGCGGGGCCAGAGGAGAACTGGGCGGGGCCAGAGCCGGGAAGGGCGGGGCCGGGCTAGGTCTCATCTTCCTTTCCTGCAGATGAAGGACGTGTTCTTCTTCCTGTTCTTCCTCGGCGTGTGGCTGGTTGCCTACGGGGTGGCCACGGAGGGTCTCCTTAGACCCCAGGATCAAGATCTCGCGAAAATCCTGCGCCGTGTCTTCTACCGGCCCTACCTGCAGATCTTCGGGCAGATCCCGCAGGAGGAAATGGACGGTACAAGTGGAGGGGCTGACACCCTCCCTGTGCGTCCTTCCTCTGTGATCCCCCCATCTGGGTCTTTACACCCTTCTCGCTAAGTCTCTGCCTCTGTGGGTCTCTGAGCATGCCCCCCTTTCCGTTCATCCCTGGGGGACTCTGTCCTCTTCTCTGTCTCTGACCTGTCCTGTGTCTCTTTGGGTCTTGTCCCCCTCTCCCCTCTGGGTTTCTGTCTTCGTTAGGGCCCTGCCTCTCCGCCCCCGTCTCTGAGAGTGTCCCTTCGCAGTGACCCTCATGAAGCACGCCAACTGCTCATCGGAGCAGGGCCTCTGGGCGCGCCCCTCCGGGGCCCCGGATGGCTACTGCGTTTCCCTTTACGCCAACTGGCTGGTGGTGCTCCTTCTTGTCATCTTCCTGCTCGTGGCCAACATCCTGCTGGTCAATCTCCTCATCGCCATGTTCAGGTAGGAGGCCTTGCCCTCTCTGTTTGCAAGTCACCCACTATGACCCTTGACCCCAGCCTGACCCTTGACCCCAGCATGATTCTTGATCCCAGCCGGCTCATTTCCCTTTTAGTCTCAACTCTGACTCAAATCCAATGCTGACTTGTCCTCTGACCCAGCCAGACGCTGCTTCTGACCTGGACTTTGGACTCTGCTCCTTTCCCTGAGCCCAGGCTGAATGTTTAAATTTTATTTTTATTGTGACAAAATATATATAACATGAAATTCACCATTTTTGCCATTTTAAGTATACAGTTCAGTGGCATTAGTTATATGTATAATTTTTATCACCACCACCACTATTTGCAAAACATTTTCATCACTCCAAATGAAAGTGTTGTATGCAAGCAGTAACTCCCCATTTCCCCCTCCCCTCCCAGTCCCCGAGAGCCACTAACCTACTGTGCGTCTCTGTGACTCTGTCTGTACTTGATGTCTTAAAAGTGGAATCATGCGCTACTTGACATTTTGTGTCTGGCTTATTTTGCTTAGCACCAGTTTTCAAAGTTCATGTTGTGGTGTGTGTTGCGGCTCCATTCCTTTTTTTTTTTTTTAGGACTGAGTAATATTCCATCGCATTGACCTAAGATGTTTTGTTCATTCATCTGTTGGTGGGGCCTGGGATTGTTCATAGAATGTTGCTCTGCACATTGGCATTCACGTATTTGTTTAAGTCTTTTTTTTTTTTGGATCTTTTGGGTACGTTACTAGACCAGAATACTGGGTCGTATGGTAATTCTAGGTTTTGCTTTTTTGAGGAACCACCAAATTGTTTTCTACAGCAGCTGCACCAGCTCACATCTCCACAAACAATTGATGAGGGTTCCGATTTCTCTGTATTTCTGCCAACAGTTATTTTGTTTTGTAGAAAGTTGTGGCTGTCTTAGCGGGTGTGCACTGGTTATTTCACTGTGGTTTGGATTTGCATTTCCCTAACGACCAGGGGTGTTGAGGATCTTTCCATGTGCTGTTACTCTGTTTGTATATTTTTGGAGAAATGTCCATTCAAATCTTCTGCCTGTTTTTTAATTGGGTTGTCTTTTTGTTGTTGAACTTCTTTATATATTCTGGATAATAAATTGCTGTCAGATCTATGATTTGCAAACACTTTCTCCTAATCTGTTGGCTGTCTTTAGCTTTTCCTGATAATATCCTTTGATGTGCAAAAGTTTTAGGTTTTGATGAAGTCCAGTTTATTTATTTTTTCTTTTGTTACTTGTACCTTTGGTGTCATATCTAAGTATTCATTGCCAAATCCAAAGTCATGAAGATTTACTCCTGTTTTATGGTTTTAGCTCCAATATTTCAGTTGGTAGTCCGTTTTGACTTCATGTTTATATATGGTGTGAGGGAAGGATCCAACTATATTCTTTTTGCATGTAGAAATCTAATTCACCTTTCTGAAAGAGTTTGAAAGGGATTGGTGTTGTTTTTTAAATGTTTGGTAAATTCACCAGTGAAGTCTGGTCCTGGGGTGTTTTTTGTTTTTTGTTTTTTGTATATTTTTTCATTAGTTTTCTCTTGTTAGAGGTCTTTTGAGATTTTCTGTTTCTTCATGTGTCATTTTAGGTAATTTGTGTGTTTCTAGGAACTTTTCCATTTCACCTGGTGACGCGGACACCGGCCTGCAGTGTCCGCGGCGTTATAGCTGAGACGTGAGACAAATGCACACAGACTACCAAGCCCTGTGGAGGAAAAGGGAAGGCATGGCCACTCTCTGAGTGAGAGAGGGCCCATGACCCCCGCCTGGACAGGCTTTTGTCTTTCTGGGTACATTACATCCAGGATGGTCCTCATTTACTATGCACAGGTCCTCATTTACTATGCACAGGTGATTACCTTTTACAAATAACAAGAGAAAGAATGTTGCTAATTACATCAGGAAAGAAGGATATTTGCAAATATAAAGGGGAAAGTGGTTGAACTGGTTACACTTGTCCTTGGAAGGTTTAGCATGGACTTTAGGAAGTTACTTTAAAGATATGCAGTAAACATTTGTTGCCTCAATTCGGGGTGAGGGAGTTTTAGCAAAAAGCAAGACTCAAAGTGGCCTAGGTACAATGCAGGCCTGATTCCCCACGAGAGAGCCTATCCGTGGGCGTGGGTCCTGTGTTGCTTTCCACTGGCCTTTCGGAGTGGGAGCTGGGCCCACGCCACATAGAACGGTCTCCTATAACCTGGGTTATCTTTTTTGTTGGCATCCAATTGTTGATAGTATTCTCTTATCCTTTTTATTTCTGTAAGGTTGGTAGTAATGTGCCCATTGTTATTTCTGAGTTTAGTTATTTGTGTTCAGACCGACTTTTGAACCTGACTTTAGCCTCTACCCTAATCCATGACTTTATTCCCAACTTGACCTCCGATCTCTGATCCTTGGCACTCCTATCCTAACTACTAATTGCATCCTGTGATAACCTCTGGCATTGATTCTGACATCTGCTTTATACTTCGAACATATTGCCTGACATCTAACCTTGATCCACTGCCCCTGACTGGGCTTTGACCTCTAATGACCCTTGACCTCTGGTCCCCACAGCTACACCTTTGGCAAAGTACAGGGCAACAGCGACCTCTATTGGAAGGCGCAGCGCTATAGCCTCATCCGGGAATTTCACTCTCGGCCTGCGCTGGCCCCACCCTTCATCATCATCTCTCACGTGCGCCTCCTCATCCGTCGAATGTGCAGGCACAGGGCCAGTTCACCATCGCATTTTCGTGAGAGCGGGTCTTGGCTCAAAAGAGAGAAACACAAGGGGCGGGACCCGGAGAGAAAGAAGAACATAGATAGGCTGGGGAAGACGTCTGGGAAGAACCAGTGGGCAGGGCTTAAGCTGTAACGGGGCGTGGTCTGGGAGGGCTCACTCAGGGTTTTGAGCAAGGAGGCTGGGTCTGGGAGTTGGTGTGTCCCGAAGACAGGGCGGGCCCTTTACTCTGTTCTGACTCCGCTCTCCAGGGGTCCACCTCCATAAGGACGATGAGAGGCAGCTTTTGACGTGGGAATCAGTGCAGAAGGAGAATTACTTACTGGCGCGTGCGAAGGACAAGCGGGAAAGTGACTCTGAGCGTCTGAAGCGCACCTCGCAGAAGTGAGGGTGGGGCCAGGCCAGGGGCGGGGTTTCTGGCCTTTGGGTCGTGTAAATTGAGGGGAGAATGGGCTGCGGTTTGCGAAGCATCAGGTTAGAGGCGGAGCCTGGGTGGGCCGGGTTCTGGAAAGGTGGGGGCGAGGAAGGCGGAGTTTCAGGGAGCTGGACTTCAGGTAGGTGGGGCTAGTGGGCTAGTGGGCTGTAGGCCCAGGCCTGAATTCCTGTGTGCTCAGGGTGGACACGGCATTGAAGCAGCTGAGACAGATCCGCGAGTATGAGCAGCGTCTGAAAGGGCTGGAACAGCAGGTGAGGTCTCCAGGCCAGCCTGGGGGAGGGTGGGCGCGATGGGATGGGAGTGGATTTCTATCTGGTGCCATGATGTCCCATCTGCTCCCCAGGTCCAGCACTGTAGCCATGTCTTGGACTGGGTGGCCAAGGCCCTGAGCCACTCTGCGTTGCTTCCCCCAGGGTGGCCCCAGCCCCCAGCCCCACCTGGGCCCAAAGGTCAGTGTGTATCTCTGGCCCCTGGCACTGCTTTCCAGCTCTCTGCTCCCCTGTCTCTGTATTCCTCTTCCGCCGCTCTTTCTTTGCCCCGGTTCACTCTCTTGCTTTCCTTTGGGCTTTGCATGGGTCTCTCTCCTTTTGGCCAGTCTCCCGCTTTTTCTGTCCTCCTCTCTATGCCCACCGCCTGTTCTCTCTTCTCTCTTTTCCCCAGACTGAATCCTGCTGGCAGACTTCAAGAAGTAGCCCCCTTGGGGCATTCTTGCTCCCAGAGTAAGGCCCAGCTGGTCCGGGACCCCTGTAAGAGATAGCCTTTACCACCTGGATGGCTGTCGGGACCACCACAGGGAGTCACATCCCTTGGAACCACAGCCAGCCCGAGCCCTCCCAGAACCAGCTCTGCTCTGGGAGGATTGGCCTCTGGCACCCAGGCACGGCCCGTTGAAGGCCCTGCCCCAGCCCGCTGGGCGGGAGAAGCTCCAGGGTCCTGGGGGTACATGGACCACGTAGCCCACTTACAGCTCCCCACACTGGGGAAATAAAGCCATTTGATTTGAGACATCTGAATGCTTGATTCTTGGGGAATTGGTGGCGGCTGAATCCTTTCGGGGTGGGGGCTGGAGCTGGGGGTGAGTTTGAGGTCCCTGGTCAGTTTGCTGCTGTTTTTCGGGTCACTCAGGCTCTGCTCCCTCCTCTGTGCCCCCCCATTCCGATTTGACCCCAGTGCAACCCCTCTGGTCTGCAGTACTGGGATGGCTCTCACTTCGGTGGGACAAGAACCATCTGAACCCCGCCCCCCCCCTTTCTACTTCCCAGCAGAGAAAGAACGCAGTGATGAAAGTGAATTATTTCTTGGCGTGGGGATGGGTGGGTGCTGTGTACATCTGCTTTGGCAACAGGGGAGCAGATGATGCAGATTTGAGTAGATAACTGCATATGTGTCTTTAAAAAGTCTAATTAGTGGAAAATTATAGGGCACGCACACATGGAATCGAAGCAGATACGCATCATTACGCACGCAGTGTAACTCCACAACCCATAATAAACTAAACTGGTAATGACAAGGCTCAGCTGACAGCGATTATTAGTTAAATAGCAAGAAAGCCAGCAACAACCAACATATCCAGAAAAATCAAAACCAAAACATCTTTTCTCCAAATTGGAGGCATTCCAACTCTCTGCCACTTTGGGGTGCAGAGTGGCTTTGAAACATCGCCAAGTGCTTTGTGGTAACCAGATTTCTCTCATAGAGGTTCAAGGAGTTCTCACTAACCCAAGGAGTAATAAAGAACGGTAATGATGACAGTGGCAATGACAACGACAGCTAACACATAGACGGTGCTGTGTGTCTGGCATTGTGTTAAGTGCTTCGTGCGGGCACCGTCGGTGAAGTCTTACGGCAGCAGCCTTATCAGGTAGATTCTAATATCTCCATTTTGCAGATGAGAAAACTGAGGCACAGAGAAATGACTCACACAAGGTCACCCAGCTCGAAAGGGGCCAAGTTTGAATAGAAATCTGGACCGCCTGGCTCCAAAGCCTTTGGAAAGCACTAGTTTGTACCTGCAAATGTTAAATGCTACAAGAGCCCTAGGAACGCCCTCCGTGAGCACGCTGGATGGTGAAGCTGTAGTCTCTCAGCTCCAAATCGGCCCTTTTATACCCGGCTCTACCGAAAGGGGGCGCTAGAGGGAGACCAGTGACGGGCGAAGGAGAAAGGAACTTACGGTTCCAGAGTGTCGCTCCAGAGCAGTCGGTGGCAGCTTTCAGCTTTTCCCACCCGGTTTTGTTGAATCTCCTCAATCACCCCCGCGCCACCCAGGCAGCTCCCTTTTCTGGGCTGGGTTTCAGCTCCTCAAGGGCACCGCTCCAAGAGATTAGGTTCTGATAACTGTTTTCTTCCCTTCCTCTCCCCAGTCCTGGGGCGCTATCGGCCTCCTGCAGGGACTATTTGTGTGCGGACGCTGTTTCTTTCTACTGCTTTCCCAGTTTTCTGAGGCCCTGGTATTAATTTATCTGTTGAAATATCTGGGTAACAGGAAAGCTCAGATCTGGTGGGTAGAAATCTGCAAGGAGCCATGAAAATAGAGAATTACAACATCTCACTTCATTTCCACACATAAACCGATTTGGCAACCCAAAGTCCCTTAATTGAAGGGGGAGGCTGGGTACTCTTGAGGAATTACCCTAAGTAAGTTTATGTGCTAAATCGCCCCTGCCTGTATGTTTTCCCTCCGTGAGCCTATTTCGCTTCTCCCTTCCATGGCCCCGGTGGTGGGTATTCCAACCCCCATGCAGGACAATTAGCGACCACAAAGGAACATTCTCTACCTGTCCTGGTGCTGTGTTTTTTGAAGCCACACAGTTAAAGTGGGTCACTATGAAGGTGGAAGATAGGCTCTCTTGGCTTGGTGACAGGTCACCAGAAAGGCCAGTGACTGGGTGTCCGTGAGCCAAGAGTGGGCAGCATAGCCGTAACCTGCTCGTCCACAGTCCCCTGGAGGGACTGCTGAGGGTGCGGGACAGTGTGGCACCCACCAGCTTGGGACCCAGCAAGGCCCCCCAAGATGTCTGCTCCAAGTCTCAGATGTGAGACGTGGGAGTGACCGGCAACAGAAGATGACGGACGTAATCCCCTAAAACGCCAAGCTAGCAGTCACTTGAAAGAGAGGCACATTTTATACAAAAAGAAAACTCCAGCTCTGAACAATATGGCTTGAGTTGGATGGAGCACTGACCTGTAAATCAAAAGATCACCGTTTGATTCCCTGTCAGGACACATGCCTAGGTAGCAGGTTCAGTCCCCAGTCGGGGCGCATACAGGAGGCAACCGATGGATATTTCTCACATCGATGTTCTTTTCTCTCTCTCTCTCTCCCTCCCTTTCCCTCTCTCTAAAATCAATAATCATGTCCTCAGAGGAGGATAAAAAGAAAAACTAAAAATTAAAAAAAACTAGATAAAGGCTGCAAGTCTTCAGAGAAAAGAAGGGTAGAAGGAGGACTCAGGAATGCACGTGCTTTGGGAAGAAGGTGGAGGAACTGCATCATTACTGGGAGGGGTGGGGCTGAAGGAGGTGGAGCTGTGAATGCGGCTCAAAGCTGCAGCCAAAACGTGAAATGGATTTGGTGGCTCCGGTGCAGCAAAAACTTAGACAAGCCAAGGGGCTGACACTGACACCCAGATTGGATTTGAAAGAACTGTGCGTAGTGGCCATGTTTTTGTTTCTCTGGGGTAAATACCTAAGATTGGGGTGGCTGGGTTGTAAAATAAGCATAGGCGTAACTTGATATGAAACTGCCCAATTCTTTCCCTAGGTGGGTGCACTATTTGCATTTTGCGTGTCCACCAGCAATCCATGAGACAGTTCCAGTTGCTCCGTATCCTCACTAGTGCTTGCTATTATGAGTGTTTTTAATTAGCCATTCGAATAGGTTTGTAGTGGTGTCTCCTGTTGGTTTTAATTTGCATTTCCCTAATGACTAATGATGCTGAATATCTTCTCAAGTGCTTATTGCCATCTGTATGGCTCCTTTGGTGTGGTGTCAGTTTAAAACTTTTACTTGTTTAAAAATGATTTGTTTATTTGTTTTTTTTACCATTGATTTGCAAATCTTAATATATTATGGGTACTCCTTTATTACATATGTGTTTTGCAAATATTTTTCCTCTGTATGCAGCTTACCTTTTGATTTATTAGTAGTGTCTTTGGAGAGTAGGATTTTTATTTTTATTTATTTTTTTAATTTTTTTTTGAGGTGGGAAAAGCTTCAATTTTTATTTCAGGGAGCTGGACATTATTTCCTGCAACTTTCATAACTCTTTTTTTTTAATTACTTTATTGTTGTTCAATTACAGTTATTTGCATCCTTTCCCCTCCCCTCCCCCCTCCCCCCAAGGATTTTTATTTTTATTTTTTAAAAAGAATTTAAAAATAAAATAATTATTGCCCTGGCTGGTGTAGCTCAGTGGATTGAGCACGGGCTGCGAACCAAAGGGTCACCGGTTCGATTCCCAGTCAGGGCACATGCTTGGGTTGCAGGCCAGGTCCCCAGCAGGGGGCGTGCGAGAGCCAACCACACATTGATGTTTCTCTCCCTCTCTTTCTCCCTCCCTTCTCTTTTCTCTAAAAATAAATAAATAAATTCTTTTTAGATAGAAAGGAACGGAGGGAGAAAGAGAGGGAAACATCACTGTGTGGTTGCCTCTCACGTGGCCCCCACTGGGGACCTGGCCTGCAACCTGGGCATGTGCCCTGACTGGGAATCAAAATTGTGACTCTTTCCTTCACAGTTTGAGGCTTAATCCATTGAGCTACACCATCCAGGGCAGGATTTTTAAATTAACAATAAAATTTTTATCAATATTTACTTTTGATGCTTTTGTTGTCCTGGGAAATCTTTGACTAAACAAAGGTGACAAAGATTTTCTCCTAGAAGTTTTATAGTTTTAGGTCTGTAATCCATTTTGAGTTGATTTTTAACTAGAGAGTAGCGCTCGAGTCAGGGTTACTTGCGTACTGAACTTCGCACGCGGGCAGTCTGGTTGTTCCAGCACCACTGGCTGAAAAGACTATTTTTTTTTCCTCCATTGAATTATCTTGGCACCTTTGTTGAAATTAATTGACCATATGTGTGTGGGTCTATTTCTGGGCTTTCTATTCTGTTCAATATGTCTACCTTTTCACCAATGCCATAATGCTTCGCTTACTATAACTTCACACTAAGTCTAGAGATCACGTAATATAAGTCCTCCTGCTTTGATTTCCCTTTTCAAAAAAGAATGTAGTAGGAGACTTCCGCCAAGATGGCGGCGTAGGTGGACGCACTGCGCCGCCGCTCACAACCAGAGAGTTTAAACAACGAACTCAATAGCGAAAACTAAACAACCAGAACAGACAGAATCGAACTGAAGGGAAGTCCGACACCCAGGAAGTTGGGGAGGACGTACATTCAGGCCGGCCCCGCCCCCAGAGGAAACGTCACAAAAAAGCGACCCAGGTTGCCAGGCACCGACAAACACCTAAGACTCCGACAGCTGCACCGAGATAAAAAAGAATGAAAATGGCCAAAACGAAAGATCAGAACAAATTACAACTAACGGACGAAGAGATAGCCAAATTAACAGATGCCCAGTTTAAAACACTGGTAATCAGGATGCTCACAAAACTGGAAGAAATAGTTGAACAAATGAACAATATGATAAAGATAATGGAGGAAGATTAACAGGGAACCAATAAGGAAAAAAAGGAAGCTGGGACTCAAACCAATGGGGTGGACCAGAAGGAAGAAACAAGAATTCAAAAAAATGAGGAGGGACTCAGGAACCTCAGAGACATTTGTAAACGACCCAACATCCGGATCATAGGGCTGCCAGAAGGACAAGAGGAACACCAAGAAATTGAACGTATTTTTGAACAGATAATGAACGAGAACTTC
>PVJI01029515.1:0-15209 GCA_004026765.1 Micronycteris hirsuta
TCCCTTCGCTCTGCACCTTCTGGCTCACCAAACTAGATGAATGTATCTTCTTTAATTCCTTGGTTGTCGGACTTCCTCTCAATATGATTTTCTGTCAGATCTGGCTGTGTTTGGATGTGTAGATTTCTGATTTTTTCCCTTGTTTGGTTGTGCGAGGCGGTACGGTGCATTCACCTATGCCGCCATCTTAGGAAGTCTCCTGTTCATAATTTTGAACTTCTTTTTCTAAAATAAGTCTCTTTAGCATCATATAATAAAGACTTGGTGATGATGAACTCCTTTAACTTGACCCTATCTGGGAAGCACTTTATCTTTCCTTCCATTCTAAATGATCATTTTGCTGGATAGAATAATCTTGGATGTAGGTCCTTGACTTTCATGACTTTGAATACTTTTTTCCAGTCCCATCTTGCCTGCAAGTTTTCTTTTGAGAAATCAGCTGATAGTCTTATGAGCACTCCTTTGCAGGTAACTGTCTCCTTTTCTATTGCTGCCTTTAAGATTCTCTCCTTATCTTTAAACTTGGGTGATTTAATTATGATGTGTCTTAGTGTTTTCCTCCTTGGGTCCAACTTCTTTAGGACTCTCTGAACTTCCTGGCCTAGCATGTCTAGTTCCTTTGGCAGATTAGGGAGCTTTTCCTTCATTATTTTTTCTAATAAGTTTTCAATTTCTTTCTCTTCCTCTTCTCCTTATGGTACCTCTATGATGCAGATGTAGAAACATTTAAAGTTTTTCCAGAGGTTCCTAAGCCTCTCCTCTTTTTTTCAAATCCTTGTTTCTTCATTATGTTACAGTTAAATGTTTATTTCTTCCTTCTGTTCCAAATCGTTGTTTTGAGACCCAGTTTCCTTCCCTTCACTGTTGGTTCCCTGTATACTTTTCTTTATTTCCCTTTGTATAGCCTTCACTTCTTCCATTATTTTCTGGCCATACTCAATCATTTCTGTGAGCATCTTGATTACCAGTGTTTTGGACTCTGCATCTCATATGTTGGCTATCTCCTTGTTGCTTAATTCTTTTTCCGTAGTTTTGATCTGTTCTTTCATTTGGGCCATATTTCCATGTCTCTGAAATTGTTGCCACATCTGTTACATTGTAAGGTGTGCAGGCTTAGGTATTCTTCAGGGTGGGGCAACCCATTTCACCACATCATGATGCTGTACATGGGGGAGCTGTTAGAGAGGGAACAGTGCCATTTGCTCAGCTCTCACCCCACTTTCAGTTACTCCCCCTCTTACTGAAAGCAAATGGCACCCTTCCAGGTGCTGCTGTAATGTTTAGTCTTGAGTGGATGGGCTTTTGTGTATTTCTAGGTCTTCGAGGGTCCCTCAAATGACTCTCCTGAGAGATCAGCAGTTTCTTCCACTGCCACAGCTTCTGCAGGTTTTTACAGCTAAAGTTTGTGAGGAAGGGTCAGAGAGGGATTAATGCCACTTGCTCAGCTCTCTCTCTGCTTTCAGTCACTTCCCCTTCTTCATGCAAGCATATGGCACCCTTCCTGGGCTGCCCTGGTGCTGATTTCTGAGTGGGTAGGCTTGTGTATATTCTAGGATTCCATGAGGCCCTGAAATGGACTCTTATGAAAGACTAACAGTTTCTTCCACCACCACAACTCCCACAGATTTTTGTAGCCAGAGATTATGAGGCTTTATTTTTCTGGCACTGGAACCCTGGGTTGCGTGGTCTGTCCTGGGTTGGGACTGATCACTCCTGTTGTTCCTCCCAATTTTTATCGACACACAAATGTGGGACCACCCAGTCTGTGAGGCATTTTTTTCTGTCCTGGTGGCCCTCCTACCAGTCTGGAGGAATGTTTCTTCTCTAACTCCTTGGTTGTCAGACTTCCATACAATTCGATTTTCTGGCAGTTCTTATTGTTTTTTGTTTTTAGATTGGTCGTTATCCTTCTCTTGGTTGTGTGTGGAGGCAAAGAGTATCTACTACACCTCCATCTTGGCTAGAAGTCTCAAAATGGAAGAATTATAACAATATACTGTAATAAAAACTCTGTGAATGCAGGCTTTCTTTGTCTCTGTCTCTCTTTATGTGTCTTTCTCTGTTTTTCTCTCTCTCACCCAAGAGAGCTAACTGGCAGGAAGTGTATATAGCATGGAGACATGGAAAAAAGAATGATTGTCTTCCTGAACTGGAAACAGCAGGAAGGCATTAGATTTCATTATGATACTCACAATGCTTGCAATTAAAAATGTATGATTTATTTATTTCTGGAATTTTCCCATTTCGTATTTTCAGACCATAACCACAGAAAGCAAAACTTTGTATAAAGCAGAGTACTGCATTTATTTTTGAGAAAAACTGATACTCTAAAAATCCTGCATGCAGTTGGAGGTGGTACCAAAACCAGGGTTCTTTTACCTGGGGTTTAGAGATCACAAGGCTGAAAGGCCCCTGAAGGCTGAATTTTTATGGATTATGTGAGTAAATCTCACATAGGTTGAGGAGCTGGTAGATCAACACACACACAGCTTGTGAAGCCTCACGAAGCTGGGACAGGATTCTCCCCCACCATTGATGTCATGGTGTGATGATGGGCAGGTCACTCAAACCATCTAAAGCACAATTTCTTCATCTGTAAAATGGGGACATGTATAGCACCTACCCTTGGCCATGGCCTCCATCCTCATGTTCCCCTGAGGAGGTTCTAATCCCAGTGCACAATAGCCAACTCTAACCACTCCAGCTTCTCAATAGATATGGGGGTCTTTGTCCAGGCACCCCCAACCCGAGGGGGTTGCCCTTAACCTCTACACAGTGAGAAGCTCCATGTTACCAATTCTTCTCAGAACGAGGAGAACTGCTGTAGATGAGCTGCTGAGTCCATTTAGCTGCAGAAACAATGGAAAACTTTTAAAGTCAGCATCTCTGTTTTTATTTTATTTTTCTTTTCTTTCATTTTCAATTTCTAATACAATTTTTAGTATTTTCTGGCTGATGTTCTGTAATCATTTTAATATTTTAAAATGTTGTTTGAATGCAGAAAAAATATTGTTGACCCAGAAGAACCCCAATGTGCTCGATTAACATTCATTGGCCAGATGATTGCAGTGTCTCCAGAGGAAGTTGAATTTGCCAAACATGCCATGTTTTCAAGGTTTGTATGTACTTCATAGTTGCTTTGCCAAAAATATACAGTAATTAAAAAGCAGAGGTCAGGGCTGTATCATTTGATACCTCTAAGTCAATGACAATCATGGTCAGTGCTGCCCTTTGGTGGGAGCACTGCCCAGCCTCACACTGTCTATCACAGGAACTTTCTCCAGTTTGCACTTAGACTTTTAATTTTGTTTATAACATTTTTATATATAAGTAAAATGTTTATTTTTATGAATATTTTATTTTTATTTTTTCTTCACAGTACTTTTTCAAAGTTTGTTATTGTTTCATTACAGTTGTCCTCATTTTTCTCCCATTGCTCTCTGGTGCCCTCCCCACCACCCTTCTCCCATATTCAGTCCTCCCCCCCTCAATGTCCTTGTCCATGAAAGCTTTATACATGTTCCTTCCCTTGATCCTTCCCTTTCTTTCCCCCATTGACCCTCCCCCCTCCCCTTGGGCCACTGTAAGTTTGTTCTTTATTTCCAAGTCTTTGTTTATATTTTGCTCATTTTATTGTTTTGTTGAGTAGGTTCCCCTTATAGGTGAGATTCTATGGTATTTGTGTTTTTTTTTCAATTTTATGACTTTATTAAAATATAATTTATAATCTTCTTTTTTAATATATTTTATTGATTATGCTATTACAGTTGTCCCATTTCCCCCTTTTATTCCCCTCCACCCTACCCCACCCCCACTCCCCACCCTTTAGTTTTTGTCCATGGGTCATACACATAACTAAATTTCCTATACTATTCTTAACCTCTCCCTGTCTGTTTTCTACCTACCATTTATGCTACTTATTCACTGTACTTTTTCCTCTTCTCTCTCCCTCCCATTCCCCTGTTGATACCCCTCCATGCCTTATATAAATCCCTTTAAAATTTCATATAATAAAGGCTGGATGATGATGAACTCCTTGAACTTGACCTTATCTGAGAAGCACTTTATCTGTACTTCCATTCTGAATGAAAGTTTTGCTGGATAGAGTATTCTTGGATGTAGGTCCTTGCCTTTCATGACTTGGTATACTTCCTTCCAGCCCCTTCTTGCCTGCAAGGTGTCTTTTGAGAAATCAGCTGACAGGCTTATGGGAATTCCTTTGTAGGTAACTGTCTCCTTTTCTCTTGCTGCTTCTAAGATTCTCTCCTTATTTTTAATCTTGGGTAATGTAATTATGATGTGTCTTGGTGTTTATCTCCTTGGGTTCAATTTCTTTGGGACTATCCGAGCTTCCTGGACTTCCTGGAAGTCTATTTCCTTTTCCAGAATGGGGAAGTTCTCATTATTTGTTCAAATAAATGTTCAATTCCTTGGTCTTCCTCTTCTCCTTCTGGCATCCATATGATCTGGATGTTGGGCCATTTACAGATGTCCTGGAGGTTCCCAAGCCTCTCCTCATTTTTTTGAATTCTTATTTCTTCCTTCTGGTCCACACCATTGATTTGAGTCCCAGTTTCCTTCTCTTCCCTATTGGTTCCCTGCACATTTCCCTCATTTTCTTTAGCGTATCCTTCATTTGTTCATTTATTTGCGTCCAACTTTCTTCCAATTTTGTGAGCATCCTGATTACCAATGTTTTGAACTGTGCATCTGATAGGTTGGCTATCTCTTCATCCCTTAGTTGTAATTTTTCTGGAACTTTGTTCTGTTCTTTCATTTGGGCCATTTTTTTTCTCAGCACCTGTTACCTTAAGGGGTGGAGCCTTAGGTGTTCAGATGCAGTGTTTTGATGCTGTTTGAGAGGGCGTGGCCTGGGAGGGAACAATGGTGCTTGCTTGCTCTTCCCAGCTCCCAGTCACTTTTCTCCCAATGAGCTCTCCTGTGTGGCTGGGAGTTGCTTCCGCTGCTGCCTCAATCCCCACAGGTGTTCCTTGCTCCACTCCCTGGCTCCTTCTCCCAGTTTATCTGCCCATGCAAGTGAGGGACCGCCCAGTCCACCAGTCTTGGCCCCGCTGTTTCCCTCTGGCTTCTCTGGGTGCACCAGCTGCTTTTTGGGCCACTTTTTGGGCCGCTTTTTGATCAGGCACGCCCACCGTGAGTCTCTCCAGGCAAACTGCCATCTCGTCATGCGCACTCTCTGCCCAGCTCCACCTGGCTCACTGGTCTGGATGAACGTGTCCTCTCTAATTTCTTGGCTGTTGGACTTCCACTCAGTTCAATTCTCTGTTTGTTCTGGTTGTTTATTTTGCTTTTTAAATTGTTGTTATTCCTCTTGGTTGTGTGAGGAGGCACAGTGCTTCCACCTACGCCTCCATCTTGGCCATAAGTTTAGATTCTATGGTATTTGTCTTTCACTCTCTGGCTCATTTCACTTAACATAATGCTCTCCAGATCCACCCATGCTGTCACAAAGGGTAGGAGTTTCTTCTTCCTTTCTCCTGCATAGTATTGCATTCTATAAATGTACCATAGTTTTTTGATCCATTCATTTACTGATGGGCTTTTTCCAGCACTTGGCTATTATAAATAAAATTGCTATGAATATTGGGGTGCATAAGTTCTTTTGAACTGATGATTTGGGATTCTTAGGGTATAATCCCAGCATTAGAATCACTGGATCAAAAGGCATTTCCATTTTTAGTTTCTTGAGGAAATTCCATATGGTTTTCCACACTGGCTGCACCAGTCTGCATTCCCACTATCAGTGCAGTAGGGTTTCCTTTTCTCCACAACATTGCCAGCACCTGTTGTGTGTTGCTTTCTTTATGATATTCATTCTGTCTAGTGTGAAGTGGTATTCCACTGTGGTTTTAATTTGCATCTCTCTAATGGCTAGTGATGTTGAGCATTCTCTCATATGTCTGTGGGACCTCTGTATGTCCTCTTTGGAGAAATGTCTGTTAAAGTCTTGCCCATTTTTAAATTTTTTTTTTGTCTTCCTGGGTAGATTCATGTGAATTCTTTATATGTTTTGGAGAGCAAACCCTTGTCTGAGTTATCCTTGGCAAATATGTTTTCCCATATGGTTGGTTCTCTTTCATTTTGCTGATGTTTTCTTTAGCCATGCAGAAGCTTTTTTTTTTATGAGGTCCCATTTGTTTATTTTTACCTTTATATCCCTTGCCCTAGGGGACATAATGGTGAAAATATTGTGTAGGATATATGAAATTTTCCTGCCTATGCTCTCCTCTAGGACTTGTATGGTGTCATGACCTATAGTTAAGGCTTTTATCCATCTTTAGTTTATTTTTGTGTATGGTGTAAGTTGGTGGTCTTGTTTTATTTTTTGCATGTAGCTATACAGGTTTCCCAACACCATTTGTTGAAGAGGCTATTTTTATTCCATTTTATGCCCCTGCCCCCTTTGTCAAAAACTAACTGACCATATTGACATGGGCTTATTTCTGGGCTCTGTATTTTTTAAATTATTTTATTTTTGTTCAATTACATTTGTCTGCATTTACTCCTCACCACTCTCCCCCACCCCAGCCAAACCCACCTCCCTCTCTTACTTCCAAGGCTCTGTATTCTTTATTGTTTCTGAGGATTCCTCCTTTCCACTTGATTGGGAATTGTTTCTTTGTGTCCCTATCCTAAGGGAGTCTGTTCTTGCTAATTTCTTCTTCTGAGATTGATCTACTTTGACTCCCTGTCTTTGTGGTGTGAACTTCTATGGTAAGAGAACTGTGTGATTCAGTGGTGCAGTCTCCTTGATTCTCTGAATGTGATGCTCTTGGGATGCTGTTTATGCTATGTATGTTGCTTTCTCTGATGTAATTTGGTTTTGATAGCATTTGGGTTATTCTTTGGTGGGTACTTCCCTCCAGCTGGCTGACTAAGGATCACTCCACCCACCACATCTTGTATGCTGTTGTGCAGGTACTGCCATAACAAAATCACTCAGCTCAGGAAACAAACCCACACCCATAAAAATAACTCCCACCCACAATCCCACTATCAACAGCAAATGAAACAGTATTAATAAAAGTATAAAGAGATTAAGACTGTTATAAGAAAGGAGAGTGAATATGAGATGACTAACTGAAAGAAAAATGATTTTGAGATGGTAGAGAAAGTAACACTAGTAATAGTAGTGAATCAGAGCAATGAAAAAAGAGGAAGTAAAATTTACATCTTAAATAACAAAGGGAATAAAGAGGGTGGAATGGAGTAAGAGAAGAAACATATAGTATTAGGTTTAAATGGATACTTAAAAAATAAAGAGAGAGAGAAAGAAAAAGGAAACAGTAAATAAAGAATTTAAAAAATAGGAATCAAATTGGATAAAAAAGATCCACCTCAGCACTATCAACAACAAATAACCTAAGATTAATACAGGTGGGGTGGGATTAAGAGCGGGGAAAGGAAGGAAATAAAAGTTTAAGAGATGTCTAGAGGAAAGGGAAGTGAATTTGACATGATAGAAGGAGAGGGAATAGTAAGAGTGAGAAATGAAAACCAGACTAAGACATGGAAAAATTAAAATTTGAGACCAAAAATTAACAGATGGGATGAAGGCTGAATGGAGTAGGAGAGGGGAATGGTAAAATTTCAGATGTGCAATACAAAAACAGTGAGGTACTAGAGATAAAATTGAAAAATTGAACTACTCTATCCACAACCAACAAGCAAAGATCACTAAAGGTGGAGAGAGAGCGCAGGTATCTTAAGAGCAGGGAAACGAATGCGAGATGACCATTGACAAGAAAATTGGTTTTGAGAATCTGGATGGGGGAGAAATAGTAAAGGTGCAGAATGGAAACAAGCTGTAGCAAGAGAGAAAGCAAAATTTGAAACAAAAATAATAATAGGAATGAAGAAGGTAAAATGGGGTAAGAGAAGGGAGGAGGAAAATATAAGGATTAAAATAAGGTATAATATAAAATCTAGTGACTTAATATGCACAAACTTGAAGGACAAGAAATGAATGTTTAAAAACTATGTAGGAGATAAAATATCTCAAATCACATAGAAGACCATGGTGGATTTCATCTTGGTAGCATTTAGTATTTACCACTTTTTTTTTCTTTCTGGGTCCACCTTTGGTGATTTCAGGTGGTGTCCCAGTCTGGCCTTAGACAGCCTGTTCAGATTCCAGAGATCTACCATCTGTGCCTGACTCCTTCAGTTGGTAATCTAGTCACTGTAATCATCAGTCATGCTTAAGCACCACAAGGTGGGACAGAGTAACTCCTGGGGGTGGGGTTATTGCTTTACCTTTGGTGGGTATATTTATATGCTCCTGGGAGGGGAGGGGTCTGCCTGAGCAAGATGGCTCCTGCATTATGAGGGATGACTCAGCACTGGGATCCTGGCAGCTGTTCTCTCAGTTCTTTCCCTAAAGTCACCACTACCAGTCCCTTGTCAAGCATATTTAGTCCATTCTACACCCTCCTTTGCTGGAGCCCAGGGTAAGTGGTTGCAAATGAAATGTTATGTGTTGGCCCTTCAAACAGTTCTCTGCATCTCTAGCCATCCATCTCTGGCAGAGAGAAACCCTGTTGCTTTTCACAGATGGATGTTATCTGTGTACTTTTTGTGTTCTGGTGCTGTAGGCTGGGGAGCCAAGCTTGGGGTCCCCAACCTACAGCTTCTACTTCTCAGGGGAATCCCCTCAGCCACTGAAATATCCCTCTGGCACATCAGCTGCTGCCCATGGGAGCCCAGCCAGCCCTCTCATGTCTCCTCTGTACTCCCTACCAGTCACACTGTGGTGAAGCTGATTCTTCTGTCTGTCCATGGTTATAAGACTTCTCTCCCGCTATTGTTCAGTTATTGATTCTGGATTATTTCTCCAAAATTCAGTTGTAATTCCAGATCGGTCCTGGGGGGAGTTTTGTGTTACTCCCATTCACTCCTCCACCATCTTAGACCTTTTTTTTTAATGAAGTTTTAAAAAACTGAGCTATAGCCCCTTCCCTTAAGGATAATACCTTATATGTGTTTATATATTCACATGTATATTTACATATGGTATATGCATTTAGGGCTATCATAGGGGATAAGGCAAGTCAATAAGGCATGATGTGAGTGACATCCCTGCCCACTTTGGCTGGCTCTCAAATTGACCCATCAGTCCCAAGGCTGCTACAGGAATGGAAACCTTCCCATGAACAGATTTATTTCATGGGCTCCCATTTCTTTCAATATTTCATACAAAGATGCATAAAGCCTTTCTTTCTGCCACCTGACACAATAACTGACCACTTCCTTTATTCAAGTGCTTTATATGTGCCTAATTGTTTGCTCCCCATGACACCTTGTGGTCTCAACACCATCACTATTATCCCATGACAGGTGAGGAGACCTAAACTTGAGAGGGCAAACTGACCACAAGGCCTCACAGTTCCTCAGCAGTCAAACTGGGATTAAAACCAAGGAACCTGGCTCCAGAGTCAAGCTGTTTGCCACCCTATGGAACATTTCCTGCCTTCCTGAGGCTTCCCCAAGCCTCATTTCTGACCTTCTGGCTTCTGCCCTTGGCTGTTTTCAGCAGGTCTCAGCCCAATGAAGTCCAAAGTCTGTAGGGCTGTGTAATCTAGCCAAGGACACCAGAGTCTTGACCTGTGTTCTGTGAGGGATGCAGTCTCTGGTAAGAACAGCTTCGTCACACCCTCTACTTATTTTCACAGACACCTGGTTATGAGGAAGTGGCCTCATCAGTATGAATGGTTCTTTATGAAGATGAGGATAGAACACATCTGGCTTCATAAATGGTATGGAGGAGTATCAGGCATTCCAAGGGAGGAATATTTCAAAGCATTTCCAAAAAAGGCCTGATGGCATGAGAAGCAAGTTTTTGGTGTTTGAATAAAATGAAATCTTATAAGTTATGCTGCCAGACAGCTACTGGCTGTCTCTTTGTGTAAGATTCATAGTAGCCCCATCATCCTCCCAGCAGAATGGAAGAGAGTGATCAGGGAACCCTGTGCTAACACTGGAGAGTAAAGTGGTCATTTGAAAATCCCTAATTCACATAGGTACTTCACATGCATTGTCTTTTTTTTATGTTGTAGTCAATCCAACCCACCTATTTGGGAATCATTGTTGGCTATCAAAGTGGCATGTGAGGCAGTTGTTGTTCCATTCTTTAAGGCAAAAAAAAAAAAAAAAAGCCTGTATGTACAATGTGATTGCTTTGTATTATGAGAGTATTTTTGTTGCTTGCTGTGCCAAAAACAGTATGTTGGTTCTAAGCTCACAGCAACAACAAAGAAACTAAATATGCATCTCACAACCACAATCTTGTGTTTAGGGTGAGTGTGCCGGACTGTTTTTCTACGGATTACTCATCATGCTACTGGATTGCAAATGCATTATTAAGTCACATTTGAGCTACAATGTATTGGTCACTTAGAAACAGAAACTTTTTGCCCACTGTAGCATGATGAACTGTTTAAGGATACATAGAGTTCCACACACAGCCCTATTCTGTACAAACAGTCCATGGAGGTACATTAACAAGGAAAGGCAGCTTCAGCACCAAGCTCCTTGGATCCCCATCGCTAGTGCTTCTGACAGAGGGATCCTTTCTATTATGCATGAGGAGTGAAAGCCAAAATAAAAAGGGCCTCAGTCTGTGGTGCATAGGAGGAAAAGGAGAGGGTGAACCTAGGACAAAATCAAAGGCAACATGTAAGAGAAGGAAGGAAAAAAGTCAGTAACTGAAGGCATGCTCCCTTCCCAGCCTTGGGCCAAGCTTTGACAGGGTCATCTCACTTAAGCCTTATAAACAATGAGATTCGTGTTATCATTTCCACTTATAGAAAAGAAAACTGAGGCTCAGAAAAAGCTAAGTCAACATCCCAAGGTCTGACTCCAGACCTTACTATACACATGAACTGAGTGGTACCCAGAAGATTTCCAGTTTTAATAACAAAACAAAAGTTATTGAAGTGCACAGGTAGTCACTGAACCAGGCAAATCAGTAAAATGATGAATAATCTGCCTGTAGATGATTTGATACTGCTTTCTGCAGAAAAAATAAAAGGTTAGGGAAGACTCTGAAATTTGATTCTTGCTACAAATTATTAATTGTATATAAATTATATGCAAGAGCTCTTGTGTTTGAAAGAAACTACATAGTACCTATGTACACATCTAAGGCCTAAATGTACCTATGCATATACATCCAAGACCTCTCATATTGACATCAACAAAGCATATAGCAATACCCAGTCTTCTGTCTTTCTATAATGGCTATAAATCCTCTTTGGTGGGTTAGGTATCTTTTATAACATAAAACACATCACATCACTGTAGAAAGATAAAATACATTTTTAACTAAATAAAAATGTTACTAATGGTTATACTTTTCTTTACAAAATTGAGACCTGAAGACTTTGAGTTCTCCAAATATTTTTAGGTTCCTATTACTAAAAGCATAGTAAAATACACAGAATTATTTATCAAAAGTCAATTCTCAAGAGTTCCTAACAATAGCAGTTTTAATATATAAGAATGAGGTAACAGGATATTTCATATTTTCAGAGCTTAAAATTATTGCTATCCCCATTTTAGGAGTAAGAAGGAAAAACTGACCCTGGCTAGGTAGCTCAGTTTGTTAGAGTGTCATTCCAGTGTGCCAAGGTTGCAGGTTCAATCCCAGTCATGGCACATACTAGAGTCAATAAATGAATGTATAAATAAGTGCAACAACAAATCTCTCTTTCTCTCTCTCTCCCCCCCCGCCGCCCCGATCTAAAATAATCAATAAAAAGAAGTAAGGGATTGGGAAATGGGAAGATGGCGGCAAGATAGGGGGGAGCGGAGTCCACTTCCTCCTGCCCACTGGTGAAACACCTAGCCAATTTTCTGAGGAACAGAGCGAACACCCAATGGTATTCCAGCATGTATGAAGATTCATGACCAAGATTATAGGGAAAATTGAATGATCAGATGGTAAGGAGAGTGCTTTGGAATGAAAAGTTCCCTGGGACCAGCACTGGGAGCAGGGAGGGCTTCAGCCCCAGACCCAGCAGCTGCCAGGTCTGCTGCAAGATTCTTTGGGGAAAGCCAGGTTGGGATGTGTGAGAGGCCAGGTACTTGTTTGGACTAACGGGCGTAAATAGGAAGAAATTTTCAAAAAGAAAAATAGGAAAAAAATAGGCAATCCCTGGCTGTTTGGAGAGGCCCTGCCCCCAACAGCCCCCAGGTCGGTGCACACCTGGGGATCGGAGGCCCAGGGCAGCCTGCCTACCCAATCCCCAGAAGCACCAGGGTGAGTTCACAAATGGCAGCCCTCGGCCTGTGGCGGCTTGCATCAAGGGGAATTGGAGACTGTATGAACCCGGTGACCCACAGCCTGTACCTGCCAACTCCAGAAGAACCCAGAACAGTTTGCAACCAGCGGCTCCGGGGCCAGTCGCAGCTTGAAGCCAATCAAGGGGAATTAGGGACCATGAACACCCAGTGATCTGTGAACCACTTGTGCCCACTTCAAAAATACCAGGGACGGTGCACAACCCGCCCCCCAACCCTAGCCGCAGCTCCTGGGTGCCCAATCCAGGGACAAAGGGGAAAGTAAACACAGGTACACAGAGCTCACACCAATAGCCAGGAACGAAGCGCTTGCCACACAGCCCCTGCACAAGGAGCCCTACAGAGCCGACTGGCTCTGTGGGAGTAAGACAGAAGTGCCCCGTTGAGGGGAGTGGCAGTCCTCACAAACTCTTGACTCAGTGTAGGGGCCAAACTACCCCGAAGGGGCACTGAGAGTACCTAGTATCAGAAAGTAGGCGATGGGAGAGTTGGCCCTAATTGGTGCACCTCAAAAATGGCACAACAACAGACCCAGTCTCGACCCAGAAGCACACCTAGGAACTGGGCTAGAGGCCGGACAACAGGGAAGACTGCATCTCAGGAAAGGGGAAAAGCAAAACTAATATCTTCCCAGCCTGACGCAGCCAGGAAGACCAAAAGAACAGGCCTGGTCGGACACGTTTAAAACCAGAAAGCAGAAGGTTATTTTTTTCACCTTTCTTCCTTTCTGTCCTTTATTTTTTAATTCCTTCTTTCTCCTTCTCCTTTTATTTCTTTTTTTTTAACTTTTTTTGTTTTAATTTATAAAAAATAGAAAATTTTTTTCTTTTAATTCGTTCTTCCTTTCTTTCGTTCTTTCTTTTTTATTCCTCCTTCCTTCCTTCCTTTCCTTATATTATCCTTTCTCCCTTCTTTCACCACCCCCCTTTTTTTACCTACAGGTGAGACATTAAAACCTGGAGCAGTGAAAAGACCAGAGTCAGACCCAGACAGGAGTCAGCCCAAAAAACAGAGACAGTGAGACAAATTTAATTTAGCTACTCCAGAGAACTTGCGAGGTGGGAGCAGTGAACACCACCACACCTGCTGGAAGAGGAAGTCCACCAAAAAAGAAACCACCAACAGAAAAAAACATAAGAAGGTGAAGGAGGAAGTGGAACCCACACTAAACCCAATCCAGGACCAAATGGATAATGCACCAATTGGAGGAGAAATTACTGACAACAAACAACTGAACAAGAGTGAGAGAGAAGCCTCAAAACCTTGTTCACACAGAAGAATCAGTGTCGTGAATTCTGGCCAGCAAAATTCATATTGCCATGGCAGGCAAATGAATAAATTCACACGTAATACACTGGACTAGAAATTCCAGGACCATGCGTCCCCTCCATTATCATCTCAGAGAGGCCCTGAGTGCTGCGCCAACCGGACTTTTATTGCTGTTCTCAGGGCACATTACATCTGAATGGTCTTCATTAACTATGCATGGATTGTAGATTTACATTAGGTGGTAGATGCCCAAGATAGCGAATCAAGAGCATAGATATGCAAATGGAAAGACAATAGGCTTGGGCTGAACTCACTGGTCTGAGGAAGCTAGGCATGCATTAGCATAAGTTCTTTTGATTCAGGGAGAGAGAGGTTTTAGCAAGAGCAAGTTTTAAATCTAACAAATATGCCATCCTGATTTACCCACAGGAAATTCCGCTGTCACACACGTGGGTCCTGCTTGCTGTCCTATGTTCCATGGGAGTCCTTGCTCCCTTAGATGTTAGACATTAGAGCTACAATTCCCATGGTGGGATGCATGAATTTCCTTTAAATCAGCTTCAACAAAACCTGCCACACCTGCACAACAGAATACAAGGTGTGGTGGACTGGGTGACCCTCAGTTAACTAGCTGGAGTAAAGGACCCACCAAAGAAAGACACAATAACAACCAAAACCCAAAGACATACAGAGAGCTAACATAAATGACAGTCCATGACGAGCGAGCTAAGGAGATTAAGGAGACTACACAACTGAATCTCGCAGGAATTCTACCATAGAAGTTCATACCATAAACCAGGGAGTCAGAACAGACCAATTTAAGAAACAGAGGCTAGCAAGAAGAGTCTCACAAACAATGGGAAGACAAAGAAATAATCCCCAAATGAAAGAAAAGGAGGAAGCCCCAGAAAGAATGATAAATGAAACAGAGGCAAGCCAACTATCAGATATTGAGTTCAAAGCATTGGTTATCAGGAAGCTCAATAAGCTTGATGAACTTGCAGAAAATTACCAGAAACTACAGGGAACCTACAATGAACTCAATACAAACTATATCAGCATGAAAAAGGAAATAGAAACTATTCACAAGGGCCAAGAGGAAATCAAGAATACAATATCTGAACTGAAGAACACAATAGAAAGAATCAAAAGCAGGTTTGATGAGGCAGAAGATCTGATCAGCAATTGGAGGACAAGGTAGAAAAACACACCAAAAAAGAACAAAAACAGGAAAAGAGACTTAGAAAGAATGAAGAGGTATTAAGGGAAATGCAAGACAACAAGAAAAGTAATAATATTCGTGTAATAGGGATACCAGAAGGAGAAGAAGAGGAGCAAGGGATAGAAAACCTGTTCGGAAAAGTAATGATGGAAAACTTCCCTAATCTGATGAGAGAAAAAGTCACACAAATCCAGAAAACACAAAGAGTCCCCAAAAAAGGAATCCAAACAGACCCACTTCAAGACACATCATCATTAAAATGGCAAAATTCCAAGACAAAGAGAGAATCCTAAAGGCAGCGAGGCAGAAGCAGGAAGTAACATACAAGGGAACCCCAATAACATACAAGGGAACCCCAGCAGCTGACTTCTCAATGGATACACTCCAAGCCAGAAGG
>PVJI01029516.1:0-15210 GCA_004026765.1 Micronycteris hirsuta
GTGCTGAATATTATGTCCTCCCACCAAATTCATTTGTTAAATCTAACTCTGAATGAAATATTTGGAGGTGGAGCCTTTGGGTAGTAATTAGGCTATGAGAGCTGAGCCTTTTATGGATGGGATTTTGTCCTTTATAAAAGAGATCCCAGAAAGCTCTCATTTTCCTTCCCATTGTACCATGTGAAGACACAGAGAGAAGACTGCTATATGTAAACTAAGAAGCAGGGTTTTGTTTTTTTAGTTTTTGTTTATGTTTTATTGTTTATGCTATTACACTTATCCAAATTTTCCTCCTTCTTCCCTCTCACTCTCCACCCAGCCTGCCGCCCACTTCCATAGTCAATCTCCATACCATTGTTCATGTCCATGGGTCCTTCATCTGTGTTCTTTGACCAATCACTTTGCCTTCTTTCAATCAGTCCCAACGCCCCTCTTACAGCTGTACATCTCTTCCACGATGCTATGCCTCTAGTTCTATTTTGCTCATTAGATTCCTCATATAAGTAAGATCATATGATATTTGTCTTTCACTGACTGGTTTATCTCATTTAGCATAATGTTCTCCAGATCCATTCATGCTGTTGCAAAAGGTAGGAGCTCCTTCTTTCTTTCTGCTGAATAGCATTCCATTGTGTAGATGTACCACAGTTTTTTATCCACTCATCTACTGATAAGTACTTACGCTGTTTCCAAATCTTGGCTATTGTAAATAGCATTGCTATGAACATAGGGGTACATAAATTCTTTTTAATTAGTGTTTTGGCATTCTTAGGGTATAGTCCCAGCAATGGAATCACTGCATCAAAAGGCAGTTCCATTTTTAATCTTCTGAGGAAATTCCATACTGTTTGCACAGTGGCTTCATCAGTCTGCATTCCCACCAACAGTGCACTAGGGTGCCCTTTTCTCCACATCCTCTCCAACACTTGTTTGTTGGTTTATTAATGATAGCAATTTTAGCAGGTGTGCGGGCTCTTACACACTGAATATACTGGTGCCTTGATGTTAGGCTTCCCAGGTTCCAGAACTTTTAGAAATTAATATCTGTTGTTTTTAAACCACCCAGTCTACGGTATTCTATTGTAGCAGTGACATAGACTAAGACGTATGAAATGATCGGAGAAAGCATTTCTGTATTTTGTATAGATTCTTTTTATATTACTTATAAACTTTATATAACTTATAAAGTTATAAAAAACTTTTTAAAGATGTTCTTTTCATATTCTTATAACACAACCTTATAAAATTTCTTGTTTCACAGTGTACAGAATTGAAATTCAGTAGTGTAATAAATGAGAAGCAAATCTGGAATTAGAATTCAAAAATCTTATATTTCAAAGCCTGTACTTTTCCCCATTACTCTTGGTTAAGTTTGTCCTTTTACAGTAGGATTTTATCATACACGAGGGCCAAAATGGAATGCTTGTGAGCTATGACAAAAAAAAACAACAACTTGTAGTTATGGAATTATATTAAAGGGGGGGGGACTTGTGTTGATATACAAAGTAACAGTTTGATGTCTCACTCATATAGAAATAATCTTGAGGTCATCTACCACCTGTTTTTTTTTTTTTTTCAGATTCTGATATATCTGGCTTACATAAACACCTTTATTTATTTTTATGTAAAAGATTTTACTGTTGGTTAGCTATGGGGAAATAGAATGTAAAGAACAGAAATAATGTGGGATATTAAAAAAATTAATGAAGTTTAATCCCTGATCTTCTAACTTCTTTATAGAATTTAATACTAATAGAAAATATTACTTGTGAATCTTCAAGGAACAAAGTTTTCTTTTTTGGAGAAGATATTTAAGAACTAATTTTTTTTTTAAGATTTTATTTATTTATTTTTTTAAAGAGAGGAGAAGGGAGGGAAAAAGAGAGGGAGAAACAGCTATGTATGGTTGCCTCTCACATGGCCCTCACAGGGACCTGGCCTGCAACCCAGGCATGCGCCCTGACTGGGAATCGAACTGGGACCCTCTGGTTCCCAGCCCACGCTCAATCCACTGAGCTATACCAGTCAGGGCAAGAATCAATACTTTTTGTACAGAAATTGCTTAGAGGCATTGGGGCTTCTCCAGTATTCACTTGCTGGAGGAACATTAATGAAGTCATACAGCTTTATAAACATACCATAAGACAGAAAGTCTATCTTATTTCTATTTTGATTTAGACTTTTTCAGTGTGGATCTATCAAAACTTCTCCTCCACAGGGTGTGTGGCACAGGCATGACCTCTGTTTGTGGAACTATTTGGAGGCCCAACTTTTTAGTGAAGCACTGGAAACATCAAGTCATCTAAATCTAAGGATAGCTAGAAAGTATAGCAAAGGTAATGTGAAAGACTAGATCTGTCTTTGTGATAATGACCTTTAGTAAAATACATTGCTTCTCTGGTGTTACTGGGAGCATCATGACTTTCATTCAATTACCTAACGCCCTCTTTTGGATTTCATGTTTTTTTTCCCCCAAGTTTGATTTTCTATAGGTGCACATAGATGTTGAAATTTTCCTTGTCCCCCCAAAAAATTAATAAAATTAAGTAGCAATAGCTAAATGTAAGTAAAAGTGAGTGAAGATTTGGTTCTTTAATCACAAAGAGTATTACTACTTGCCTTATGACAATTGGTTAAATAACTAATAAAAGGCAAATAAGGATTAGGGAAAAGACTGCATTTTCTAAGCATTTGCTGAACACTTATTACTGGTAATAATGCTCATAATATGTCTAATTCTTGTTGGGCATGATAACAGGGAAAACTCATTCATCACTTCATAACTGCATATACTTTCATATATAGCTCTGAATCCAATCAGGAGATGAAACCGTACAGTAACTTGTGCTGGAAAAGTTTATTATAAAGAATTATGAACTGTGACAGGGGATTGAAGAAACAAAGGAGGCTGGCTACAGCAAATTAAAGAGAACTCTAACAAATTTAGAAATGAAACGTATAAGGAACAGTCCGTGCCCTAGGGCTGAGATAAGATGTCCACCAGAAACACTCCTTCCCCTCAGGCCTGAGATTCAGACTTTGTTGGAGAGAAAATGAGAAATTGTGGTGGACCTTGCAGGAAATCCATGCTTCAGAATTTGCCAAAAATCACCCTGTTGGTCTCTGGAGAAAGCTTTCCAAGGGGAGATGTCTCTGCAGAGGAACTCTACTATGAAAGCACCCGTGTGTGCTGGTTCCTGAGTGCTGCTGATCACCGTGCTGTGGAGTCTGGTGCTGGAGAAGCCACCTGCTTAAAATGTAGGTTTTATTATTTAGATATGGTGAGGCCAGCAGCTCAGGAGATGATTGTCATTGAGAAGATAGTTTGTTACACTCATACATCTCAAGAGGAGGGGGCATGCCATGAAGCGGGGAGGGCAGGGGGTAAGGTACAATGTAGCTCTGGTGTCAGTTGAGAGGCAAAAACGAGGGAAAAACATGGGCATGAACCTGTATTGTGGGTTGCACAGGAAGGGAATCACGAGGCAGGATAATAAGCAGGCTTATGATTGGCTAGTTTGAATAATTTTAGCAGGCTCTGGGGTATAGGGGCTGTTCCTGATTGTCTGTTCCCTGCCCCTAGGATAGTTAGGGCAACGTGAAACAAGCTTTTGCAGGCAAGTTGTTTTCTGTTTATGGTGTAAACTAACCCTGGGAGGGGCAGCAAGGTCCCAACATCAAAGCATCGGTACAGCAAATGCAAGCGTGGTTAATTCACAAGCCCCACTGCAGAAGCTGGCACTAGGGAAGCAGCATGCGCTATTAGAACTGGATCCTGGAGAAGCTGGCCCTATGGTAGCAACCAGGCACCAGGGAGGCCATGCACTGTAGAAGTCCTTCACGAGATCACACTGGAAAACTCCCATATGTGATATCTTTTCAGTCCCCTCTACTGACAAAGTTTTATAAGCTTATCAAGCTAGCTGGTAAAGGTAAAATCTTTAAAGGGATAATCTACATTTTTGCAGAGCAGGTAACGAAAGGTGCATTTGGATATAAATGATAATATACTTCTATGTTCAAATGTAGATTTTGATATTTGAATATCTCTATTTATGTTAATTCAATACACTATCTGGGAACCTCATTTAGTGAATCAAATGGAGTTAGAATGGACCTTTGCATCTGTCCCAGTTTGGGCTCAGATAGTTGGTTTTTTGTATCCCCGCTTTGATCTGTCATTAGATGGAATTGCCCAAGAAGGTCAAAATTTGAGGCAGTGCCTGGCATATAAAAGGTGTTTGAGAAATATGCCTTCAATTTATGTTGTTATTATTAACATTTATTTGTTTAAAAATAATTCAATGGAATTCTTGCTGCATTGTCAGGGGAAAATTCCACCCGACATTTTGGGAATCAGGATTTGTAAATCTGCAATAAGCAGAATTACAAGGACAGGTAGCACAAATTCCTAAGTGGGTCCCTCGAAGTGATAGTAGGTGGGGCTATTCCTGCTACTACAGTTTTGTTCCTGACTTGTCTGTTCTTCCTAATGGGAGCAGAGTGGCACAAAAAGGTTTTCCAATTTAGTCTAATTGCATTCCAAAGGACGGCCCCCATTCTCCTAATGTGTCAGCATCAAACTGCCCACTTCAGCTGTGATTTTAATAGGCTGTTCCACTGCTCTGTTGTGCTAGCAGCTCCTGGACGGTATGGCATGTGAGGTACCCCTTGCTCATGGTCCCACTGTGGACTTGTCTTTGCTCTAAAATATGCCCCTTGCTCTGGTGTTATATTCATATAAAGTTTTGTGCAAGAGAATCCCACAGGCAGGAAAGACAAAAATGTACCAGAGTGCCTGTCTATTTCTGTCACAGTGAATTTGTGGTTGTCCTGTCCAGGATAAGAGAGGTCCAATGCAATCAGTTTTTCACTCACTGTCCATTTCTATAATCCTTAAGAAAGTGTGCTATATAAGAAAATCAGCGTTAGTATCTGTTTTTGGAAGGTCGAGTTCTGCGGCCCATGTGCGAGCTCCATCTACACCTCCACGGTCACTTTACTCAGGCGCCAATCGTGCCAGCCCTGGAGTAATCATGACAAAGGTTGACTAAATCCAACTGGACAAATCATTCTGTCTGCTGAGTTGTTTAGTGCTTCTTCTCTGGTGGGTACAAGTCCGTGATACACAGATCTTCATAACTCATCCCAATTCCTACACATACATATATACGTCTCTATTCCAACTTCTCGTCTCTGTTATTGTTCTTTCTCCTTCGAGGTCTCTGATCAGCCAGGAAAACCATTGTCCCTGCCCATGATTTCATGTGTGTTCAAATCTAGAGCGCTTATTTCACACAAAGTAGATGACCAGATGCGCTGCCCAAAGCTCTGCCCATTGAGAGGATCCCAAACTGTCTTACATGCTTTAAAGTTCATTTCAATATACTATTTGAGCACCCAGAAATAAATCTACTTAAACTTCAGATTCTATCATTTGGAAAGCTATTTCTTATTTTGAACCTCATGATTTTAACATTTCGGCTTTATTCGGAGTAGGCCCCCATTGGGTTCTGCTTTTAGTCATCCAACTAGCAAACAATTTATATCACTCCCAACCCTATGTGTTAGCATGCAGAACCATATCCCGGCTAAGGGCACCTATATCAAGAAATCTAGTCCAACTTAAAAGTAGAATCTCCTGTATCCATTCTCCTTCCCTCAGGATTCAGTTCTACCCACATCCCAACAGCGTTTGTTACGTAGCGTACAACTTGAGACTATTTGTAGAAATAAACATTTGCGAAAAGAACAGAAGTAAAGTTATGGCTTACGCTAAATCAGCTTGCAATTCCAGAATTGCCATAGCATAGTAGTTCTCAACCAGGGACAATTTTGTCCCTATTCCTTTTATCAGGATTGACAACGTCTGGGGACAGTTTTGGTTGTCACGACTGGAGAGGTGCTAGTGGTGTCCACTGGGTACAAGCCAGGGATGGTGCCAAACACCTCACGGTGCACAAGTACCCTCGACACATAGAAAACATTATCTGGCCGAAACATCAACAGTGCTGAGGGTAAAAAACTTGCTAAACTCAAATAAATAGTGATGTTACAGGAGAGAAAACCCACTATAGGAAGGGCTAGAGGATATGCCTTTAACAAAAGATGGATTAAGTGATGGCTCTGTGGGCAGGATCACATAAAAAGAAACCGTTACAGAACTAAGCTCACTGATGGCAATTAGGATGATAAAATCCACCTCATAGTTCTTATCTAGTTCCTGAATATACAACTGGAATAGAATAGAAATAACTGTCACAACCTCACATTGGGTCCTCAAACTATGGGATAAGAGGTCTCATTGTTTTATTTTTCATAGACATATAATTCTCTCCATGAATTACTTTGCTTTCCTGCAAAATCTAGATGATTAAAGGAAGATAAAGATGTTCCTAGTTAGAGAGAGACAGAGTTCAGCAACTTTTATAGGAATACCAGCAACTAAAATTTCCCACTAAAAATTTCAAAAAGATTCCCTTCATGTTAGCAGAAATTATTAGCAGTTATATAGCTTCATCATTCTTCCTTGTTCATATGACATGGATTTCTCATTTAGATGGGTCCCGGAAAATAAGACTTCGTTTTGTTTTTGCAAAAGTTCGTAAAACACATACACATGCAGAAAACCCAACAGCAATAGAAACAAAAATAACACCAATAAACTTGGTCTCTGCTTATTCATCTACATAACAGGCATGCAATATTATTCCTTTGCTTTGTCTTCTCAAGTCCAGACTAAAAACACAAATGTATATCCCCAATCCAAATCTCTTAGCTGTTACCTAAAGAGTTAAAAGTTCAGAAATTTATATCTAAAAGTAGTCTTAAAGTTTTATTTTACAAATAAAGAATTGTCTCAGAAAACTGAAATTATTTACCCAAAGTCAGACAGTGTTTTAGTTGTTTATAACCTAGATTTCTTTATTCCTATTTAATGCTATTTGCATTAAATAAGAAAATGATAATACCATGGATGGTCAGAATAATTTGAGTTAATTAAAATGATGCTATGTAATTCTATTTTAAATAAACTTCATTTACTTGAATGTTACTAGCCAAAATTTAAGGCATCCATAATTAAATATATGCTATATGCTTTATTAGATTAAACAATCTATTTGACATCCCTGAAAGACTCCTTTTGTTTCTAAAGTAATTTTCATCTTTCAGCAGAAGGCCATGAGAATCCAAGAATTCAGGATCCAGCAATCCAGAAACTGAGAAAGAACATATCTAGGCTTTACATGGCCTCGATAATCACTGTGTTCTTTGTGCTTCTGTTTCCATACTGAGAACTCTGCCTTTGTTCTCCCCTCATCACCATGGGGTACAGATGGATAAAAGCACAAGAGAGTTGTTATTGAGAAAACAAGGTAGGAGACAGAGGTTTTAAATAGAATTGTCTTGGTGTATAATTTAGGAGTAACAGTATTGGGCTAAATAGTAACTGAGCATGTTTGAAAGAGATATTGGGTGAAGAAGACAAGATAAAGGGAGAATAGAAAACAATAGAGTGTGTTAGAGAATTTCTCTGTCCTAAAGTTTTATGATATGATTATTTTTTCCTATTTATAAAGTAAAGAGTATTACATTTTTTGTGTAGTTATTTGTCCTAAAGTCTTTGATTCTCATCTAATTCAGAAAAGACAAAGAATATTCCTTAAGTCATGCGACACAAAGAAAATCAAGATCTGAATGCTAGAAAAAATAATTTCATACATGCCGTGCAAAATCAGACTTGAGATTATAAATTTAAATCCTAAAATAGAAATGAAATAAATACTCTCCTTTTTATTATAAACCTTTTTCTAATACCACCCAAAATGTTGCAGAACGGGGCTTCAAATGGAATGAAGAGCCCAAGAATAGCCTGTTATTTCACTTACTGAAAGGTTGTATGTCAAAAGCTTTTTCTATTCTAATTAATGTGGTTTTACCTTATAATTTACATATGATAGTATATTAGCTCTAAATTTCTTCCTGTGTTGTTGTGCTTCATTTTATTATGATAAATGTTTATCATTTCCTGAACTAAAACATAGCCATTTATTCAACAAATATTTATTAAACACCGTCAAGCCACAACAGTAACTGCAAAGGATCGGGAGGAAATGGTCCCTGCCCTTTCGGGTCTTACAATTAAGTAGTAAAATGAAATTAAATATACAACTTGGTTCAGAAGCCCGAGTCATGCAATAATGTGGTCGAATGGGAACTCACAACTATTTACTGTATTTTGAATTTTCAAATAACCAATCACTTTATTTGAAGAAACTATTGCACTCAAATTATTCAAAAGCAGAGTGACAAAGCATCCCCGAAAAGAATTCTGTATTTTTAATTTCCTCACATAATATAAATACTGAATATTTGTTCAGTTTTTAAAAGTATTAATCCCATTCCTCAAATAAATTAAAACTTTTATTTTATCTTTCATATTTGTATGGTTTATTCATTTAGAAGTCACTTGTGTTATTTTGTATTTATCTTATTGGGACTGATTTAATTTAATTATGGTGAAAGAAAATACCTTGTGAGATTTAAATCTTCTCAAGTTTATTAAAACATTTTATGGTTGAACATACTGTCTGTTTTAGGGAACACTTTCATGCGCACCTAAATGAATGTTTATTCTGCAATTAGGAATATTGTTGAAGTGGCTGATAGTATTATTAAAATAAAACCCATTCTTAGGTCCTTCCTTTCTTTCATATCTTTCTCCCTTCTTTCCACTTAGTTAATTAGGTAGTTATTGAGCAATCATTTACTTAGAGATGGATGCTAAAATCCACATATGATCTTGAGTTGGTCAATTTCTACTTTCAGTTCTGTAAAATGTTGCTTTGTTTTGTAGTAAAGAATAAGCTCTTCTATCATTTTACATTCTCCCTCTCTGTGTCTTTACATAATGGGGTGCAGAGCATGGGTCCCCTAATAGTAGGGGAACACCCTCATAATCCCGCCTACAGGTAGGATTAGGGGGCAGGAAAGAGTGGAAGGTACAGCATTTTAAGACACATTGCATAACAAAAGCAGATTATTAGCCATGCTTTCCTGAAGGGAGGAAGGCTGCTGCCCAGGGTGAACTGTGTACGTGACTGTGAGAATGTGCAGTGGCTTGTGCTATAACCAGAGGGGCAGATGTCCTCCCTGGGTGTCCGTGAGTCACTGGGAACTCTTGCTCTAACTAAAGGTGGCAGCCGAATGAGGGTCAGAGACACTGGCGAACTGACAAAAATGGTGGACACTAATGCACCATAGAAAAAGTCAGATATGAAGTCCCATAGGAAGTTCCCAGCTGAGCATTTAAATTGGGGTGGACGGAAGGTCAGGAGGGAACTGCAAAGTCAGAGGAGTCAGCCGTGAGGTCTGTCTGCCTGGAGATCTTCCTTGAGAAGACAGTGGGAAAGCTGATGGAGCTGCAGGGACCTGCTAGGCCAGGCTGAGCACAGATACATGAGATACACATGGAGCTGAACTGTGACCAGGAACACTGACAGGCAGACTTCTGCTTCTCTGAAGGACATACAGAGAAGTAGCTCTTTTGGTATGGGGACTTTTAGTAGGAGACTTGAAAGCTCGGTGTGAGCTCTCTCCCTCTGGGCTTTTGGCATTTGGACATTCTGGGCTCCTGGCCCTGCTCTCTGCACAGACAGGAGCACTCATGGGACCAGGAGATGTATGGCCCACCAGGGGCTTAGACCCCAGAGAGGATGGGAGCCCACTCCTAAAAACAGGGTCCCACACTGGGACAGTGTAACACGGCACATGGCTTCCTGAACTGCTACACAGAGGCTGAGAACAGAGCACCCCAGATCCTGAAGGAGAGAGCTGCTGGGAGAGGATGGTGACTCTGAAATCCACAAGTGCACCCTTCAGAGATGATAGAGATCTGTTTGTGTGACTAGCTGATGGACAGATAAAGATGTGGGGAAATTCTGGACATGGTTTTGGCTTGTAGCCTTTTGTAGAGCAAGCGAAGTGCTGGGTCAGTGGAAGAGGACTTTGAGCAAGAGTGCTCTCAGTGCCCCCACAAGGCTGGAACCCTCATAACAGAAACCTGTTTCCTTCAGCACTGATTGCTGAGTTATGTAGATTGAAGGTGCTAAGTGGCCAAACCCCAGTTTGCATGGTTAAATTTATATTTAAATATATCTTTTGTAGACAGAAAATAGCTGAGGCTTTAAAAAAAAACTATTGGTTCTGCCCTGGCTAGTGTAGCTCAGTGGATTGAGCGCGGGCTGGGAACCAAAAGGTCCCGGTTTGATTCCCAGTCGGGGCACATGCCTGGGTTGCGGGCCAGGTCCCTGTGAGGGCCATGTGAGAGGCAACCATACATTGCTGTTTCTCTCCCTCTCTTTCTCCCTCCCTACCCCTCTCTCTAAAAATAAATAATAAATAAAAAATTTAAAAAATCTTAAAAAAATATTGGTTCTTACAGTTTTATTCAGTCTAACAATTTCTGCCTATTAATTGGAATGTTTAGTCCATTTTCATTTAGTGTACTGCATGAAATGTTTTAGTTTAGATCTACCCCATTTTACTATTAATTTTTATAATTGTCCCAGTTGCTATTTTGGGTTACCTTATTATTATTTGTATTATATTTTAATATTTCTAATGGCTTATAACTATACCATTTCATATTGTAAGTAGTTACTCTAGAGAATAAAATATACATTTTTATCAGTTTCTTTAGAGTTGATACTAAATCATATCACATAGATTGTAAGAAATGTGTACCACTTGGTGTGGAAAAGGGTTAACATAGCAGGTCTTGTTACTTTTCTTTGAAAGGCCTGCTTTCAAGTTTGGTACTTGGCTGGCATGTGGGAACTTAATTTTTGTAATGCTTACACACATTAACTGATAAGCGTAGTCCTCTGTACCTCAACTATTTGTACAAGGAACATAGTGTACATTGAACACCTGCTTTTCTGATAGGAATCTGGAATTGGGGTACATGTCCTGCAGGGAGTGCCTACATGATTCACTGCCCAAACAAACCTGGGCACTGGAGAGCTCATGAGTGTCCCTGGTTGGCAGCGTTTTGTGCATGCTGCCACAGCCCGTTCCTTAGGGAATTAAATGTTTTATTAGACTCCATAGGGAGAGGCCCCTTGGAAGCTTGTACCTGATTTCCTCCAGATTTTGCTTCACTCATCTTTTTCTGTTGCTGATCTTACTTTGTATTCTGTCACTGAAGTAAATCATAGTAATGAGTTTAACTATACGCTGAGTCCCATGAGAACTCCACCCCTAGAAAATCATGAAACATGGGAGTGATCTTGGAGACCTTCAGCACAAGAATAGAATCCACCACTGTCTTTTGTTATTATTCACATATATTTCATTACCATATACCCGTTATAAACCCCATTATGCAATGCTACAAACTTTTATATTAAAGTTAGTTGGTTTTGAATAACTTAAGGAAGAAACATAAACATTTTATATTTATCCACATAAATCAATTTTGGGTGCTCTCATGCCTTCTTTAGATAGAATTTCTATTTATGCATTTCTTTAGTCTAAAGAAAAAAAATTTTTTTTGATATATGTGGTACTGCAGGACTACAGGTAACAAATTCTCTCAGTATTTATTTTTCTGAAAATGTCTTTATATTGCTTTCATTTTTGAAGTCTGTATTTGCCATGTGTAGGCACTGAAGTGTCTGTTCTGTAAATTAGTGATCAGCTAGTGACTTGACAGGGATTTCCTTAAATGTGTGACCCCTCCTCCAAAAAAATAATGCAAAAACAATGAGAAAACGAGCAAACAACTCTCCCAGTCTTTAAAAATTGGCTATTTTGGGAAACCCCTTTAATGCTGGCCCAGGAACTTTATAACTCTAATTTAGTCTTCTCTCCCTGTTTGTGTGAGCATGGAGGTCAGGCGGAAACGAGAGCTTGGGATCTTCTCAGGTCTTTTCCGTGCCTGTATCTAGCCTGGACATGCATGCATATTTCCTACTTCCCTAAAATATGTGAAAGTTTCTCCAAGCACGTGTTAGATCAAGTGTCTTCTTACTCCGGCTCTTCCTTTTCAGGCTTTTTGGTTTAGTGCTTCCCTGATTGTTATTCCTTAGCCCTCATAACAGTGGAAAATAATCTTCCTTTAAATTGCATCAAAAATGCCAGCTGGGAAGTTACCTCTAGCATTGGGAAGTCTCAAGGCAGGTGAAACCAGCTTAACCGTTAATTGATCCTGCAGGGAATCACAGATGAGTAAAACATAACCATAATTTGTTAAGAATAAAATCTTCATTACTTCCCCTTGTCCCAGCAACCTATACCTGAAATGCAGGAGCTGGGGAGTTGCAGATGGTAATAGGGTAAGTTAAATGCCACAGGTTTCTCTTTAAAAAATTCAGTAGTTTTTTCACTTATTAATCACTTTCCTGGTTGGTGTAATTTTTTGTTAAATTTTGGATTCCAAAAGAAGTTGATTTTTACATTTTTTGCTTGTTTCATTGCTGTTGTATAGGGACAAAGTTTTACATATTTTTACTCAGGTATTTTCATTGATGGCACTCTCGCCTTTAATTTTGAGGAATATTTTCATTGTATATAGAACTGAGAGTTGCCTTTTTTCTCTCAGCATTTTAATAATGTGCTTCCCTTGTCATCTGGCCTCCATTATTTCTAATGAGAAATTAACCATCATTCTTATCATTGCTTTCCTGTACATAAGAGTCCTTTTGCCACCTATGGTTGGGGGCAACATTTTGTTTTGATTTTTTAGCAGTTTGATTCTGATGGCCTATACGTGCTTTTCTTTGTATTTATCTGTATTGGGTTCTGCTGAGTTTCTTGGATCTCTAAAGTAGAGTTTTTCATCAACTTTGGAAAAATTTCAATTTTTTTCAAATATTTTTCTTTCCCAATCTCCCTATTCTCTATTTTTTGGACTTCTTGTACAAGTACATTAGACAAAATTATGTATTCCAACATATCAGTTACTCTGTTTCTTTAATTTTAAAACATTCTTCTCAATTTGTTCTTTATATTACATAGTTACTATTGATCATTCCTTAAGTTTACTGACTTTGACTTCTGCCACCTCCAATATAATATTAATATCATATGATGGATTTTTAAATTTTAGATACTGTAATTTTTAATTTTCATTTGCATTCTTTAATAATGATTTCCATTTATTTTCTGAGATTCTTCTTTGGTTGACTAATTATGATTATCATTTCCTTTAGTCCAGTCATTGAATATTTCTTTTAGCTGTTTGAAAGTTCAAGTCTTCTAATTCTAATACTTGGCTGCTCTTATGACAGTGAATTACTTTTATCCTAATTATGACTTTTTCCTGTTCTTTTTCACATTGAAGATTTTTTAAAACTGCGTACTGAACATTGTGAACAATGCATTATATAGACATTGGATTTTGGTATACTCCTCTAAAAAGTATTAACTTATCTTCTGGCGTATAGTTAAATTATTGATTGGCACACTGAACTTGTAGGAGCTTGATTTTATACCTCATTAAAAAGGGTCTGTTTGGATTTGGGCCTTAGTCTTAAGGGAAATTCTTAGTTCTAAGACAAACAGCAGCTATGAGAGTGTGTGAGCCCTCCTAACTTCAATGGAAACCCCTCTACAGGAGCGAGCAATTGAAGTCCCATTTACATTTCCTGCTTTTCAGCTTTTATTTCTGCTGGATTTCTAGTAGTCTGTTTTGTTCATGCACAGTTAAAAGGTCAGCTAAGGATATGAGGAGACTTGTATTACAAATGTCTGTGTTTGTGACTCCATTCTTTCCTGAATAGTCTTCTCAATTTCCAGCCTTCTAGTAACCCCAAATTCTGTCCTCTGACTCTGTATGTTAATCCAGTAACACTGCAGCTTTCTGCTTATAACTAAATTATTTCCTGAGTACTGTGGACTGAGTTACGCTCAGGAAAAAAAGCCCTCATAAACATAGACCTTACCCAGGGAAGTTCCTTTGTTCATGGGTTAGCTTTCTTCAAGTTTCTGCCTGGCCTGTGTCAGCCTTTCCTGCTTTCAGTTGCTTTATTATTATATATTTTGTATACCTATAATATATTTTTATATATTTGCATATATATAACATATACGAATCATATATATATTATCTATTTTGAATATAATTTGTCCATATTTCTTAGTTGTTATTTGCAGAAGAGTTAATTTCACATGAGCCACTCTGACATTACTGAAATCGACAAGTGACTGATTGGGTGACAGATGTGGTTCACAAACAGCTGCAAAGGGTGATAAAAAAATTCTTTTCTTCCTACTGCTGCTTGAGAAAGAGCTGATCTCTTTTTCTATGTTTTATTTTATTCATAATTTTTGCCCATTGTCAGATTTTATTTAGGAAATAAAATCTGCTAAGAGTAATTTGAAAAATCACCACAGCAGATCACATATTCAACAGATTTTGAGGAATATCGTGACCTGTTGTGTATCAGACATTAAATTTTAATTTCAGCAAATAACCAATGATAAGGTTGATAGTAAAATTTTTAGTAACTTATTTTTTTTGTTCAGTTAAGTTATTTGCATCCTCTCCCCTCCCCTCCCCTCCAGCCCCACCTCCCCCCCAGCCTCCCTCCTCCCCCTTAGTCCTGTCCTTGTGTCCTCTACAGTGATTCCTGAAAACCCTTCTCCCATTGTCCCCTCCCCCTCTCCTCTGTCTATTGTTAGACTGTTCTTAATTTCAATGTCCCCGGTTATGTTTTGCTTGCTTTCTACTTTTGTTGGTTATGATCCGGTTAAAGGTGAGATCATATGGTATTTGTCCCTCACCGCCTGGCTTACTTCACTTAGCATAAAGCTCTCCAGTTCCATCCATGCTGTTGCAGAAGGTATAAGCTCCTTCTTCCTTTCTGCTGCGTAGAATTCCATTGTGTAGACGTACCATGGTTTCTTGATCCATTCATTTGTAGATGGACACTTAGGTTGTTTCCAGCACTTAGCTATTGTGAACTGTGCTTCTATGAACATTGGAGTGCAAAGGTTCTTTTGAATTGGTTTTTCAGGATTCTTAGGGTATAATCCCAGTAGTGGAATTGCTGGGTCGAAAGGCAGTTCCATTTTCATTTTTCTGAGGAAGTTCCATACTGTTTTCCACAGTGGCTGCACCAGTCTGCATTCCCACCAACAGTGCAGTAGGGTTCCCTTTTCCCCACATCCCCTCCAACAGTTATCTGTTGCTTTGTTGATGATGGC
>PVJI01029517.1:0-15245 GCA_004026765.1 Micronycteris hirsuta
CCATTCTAAATGATAGCTTTGCTGGATAGAGTATTCTTGGATGTAGGTCCTTGCCTTTCATGACTTGGAATACTTCTCTCCAGCCCCTTCTTGCCTGCAAAGTCTCTTTTGAGAAATCAGCTGACAGTCTTATGGGAATTCCTTCGTAGGTAACTGTCTCCTTTTCTCTTGCTGCTTCTAGGATTCTCTCCTTATTTTTCATTTTGGGTAATGTCATTATGATGTGTCTTGGTGTATTCCTCTTTGGATCCAACTTTTTTGGGACTCTCTGAGCTTCCTGGACTTCCTGAAAATCTATTTCCTTCACCAGCTTGGGGAAGTTCTCCTTCATTATTTGTTCAAATAAGTTTTCAATTGGTTGCTGTTCCTCTTCTCCTTCTGGCACCTCTATGACTCAGATGTTGGGACATTTAAAGATGTCCTGGGGTTTCCTAAGCCTCTCCTCAGTTTTTTGAATTATTGTTTCTTCATTCTTTTCTGGTTGAAAGTTTTTTTCTTCCTTCTGGTCTACTCCATTGATTGGAGTCCCAGTTTCCTTCCCATCCCTATTAATTCCCTGCACATTCCCCCTCATTTCATTTAGCATATCCTTCATTTTTTCATCTAATTTGTGACCAAATTCAACCAATTCTGTGAGCATCCTGATTACCAGTGTTTCGAACTGTGCATCTGATAGGTTGGCTATCTCTTCATGGCTTAGTTGTATTTTTTCTGGAGTTTTGATCTCTTCTTTCATTTGGGCCTTTTTTTTTTTTTTGGTCTCAGCACACCTGTTACATATAAGGGGGCAGAGCCTTAAGTGTTCACTAGGGCAGGGCAACCCACACCACTGCGTTGTGACTCAGTATGTGAGGGAGGGGTCCAAGAGGGCACAATGGCGCTTGCTCTGCTTTCTGCCAACTTTCAGTCACTTCCCCTGCTCGCACAAGCAAATTGGGCCCTTCTGGTGCTGATTCCCACACGGGTAGGTTTGTTCTAGGACCCTGTGGGTCTCTCCAACAAACTCCTCTCTGAGGCTGGGAGTTTCTCCCGCTGCTGCCTCAGCCCCTACAGGTGTTTTCAGTCAATGTTTTGAGGCTTTATTTCCCCACGCTGGAGCACTGGGCTGCGTGGTCTGCTCAGCTCCTCAGTTTTTTCTCCTGGTTTATCTGCACACAAATGTGGAACCATCCATTCCACCGGCCTCAGTCCTGCTGAGTCCAGGTCTGCCAGCTGTGGTCCTCCCAGCCTGCTGCAGCATTGCACACACCTCTTCACAAACCTCCCTCTCGCTGCACGTCTGGCTCCGCTCCACTTACCAGTCTAGATGAACGTGTCTTTAACTCCTTGGTCATCGGACTTCCATAAAGTTCGATTTTCTGTCAGTTCTGGTTGTTTTTAGTTTTTAAATTGTTGTTGTCCATCTTTTGGTTGTGCAAGGAGGCACAGCATGTCTACCTATGCCTCCATCTTGGCTGGAAGTCCCCTTTTGATTTTTTCTAAATTTTACACAATGCAAGTGTATCAGCTAATGTAAAAGGTAGCTGCATGCATGTAACACACATGTATATTATATGTGTGATATAATATATGTGTTATATACACATATCTACATCTATAATTATATATACATGTATGTATATTGTAACATAATATGTATATTATATCTGTAATATATATGTGTGTAATGTATCTATAATCACGTGATGTGTCTGTAATATATATATATACCTGTGACATATAGATACATGCAAGTAATATATGCATAGTTTCTGTGTAGGAATGTTCAAGCTTAATACAAAATTTGAAGATTCACTGCTCTACTCACTCAGTCATTTTTAATGTGATGGCCACACAGTGCACATACTCACTCAATGGCGCCTACTGCCCCCACTGACTAGTACAGTGAAATCATCATGGTTTACACATGCACATTCCAGTCAACTCTCCTTGGCTGCCAGGTTACATTAATGTCACACAAACCATTCTCATTATATTAACAATGGTATGTATCTATATCTAACACATGCATGTATGTGTTATAGATATATTACATACATGTATGTATATATTACATATATGTGCCCGCATATCGCATGCATAATGTGTTGCATGCGTATCTATACTTATATATTTAATATATCATACAGATATAATATGTAAAACACACTTGTAATATACCTGCTACATATTACATATATCTGCAATGTATCAATATATACATGCTACAAATAGAGGCATATATATATTTTATACATTTCCATAATGTATATACATGTGATATATTACATATACCTGTAATACATAGATACATACATTATATTCACATACTACATAGATATATCTCTGTATATAAGACTATCTTTACTGACCCCAAGTCCATACAGTAAACTAGGCATCTAGTCTGGGCACACATAGAAGCTAGGATAAACCCTCCTCCACTCTGCCCACCCCCCAAGTAAAGCTACTTTAGCAATTTTCTCATTGTCTAAAAATTGTTCCTTTGCTCTGTCAATATACTTCATGCTAAGCATAAAAAGCTTGGCACCCAAGCATTTCATATTCCTTTTACATATCTGTTCAACTTGGATGAGAACCTACTACAGAACTGACTCAGAAGTCTCACAGGATGCTGTCATTCACCCCCAGTATCTGTAATCAGCTGTAGAGTCACAAGGCTCGCGCAGCCCAACCCAACCCAGGGCCCTAGCTCAGACAATGCCTTCCAGCTGGCCTCATCTCCACCCTAGGTTCCACGTCATCACCAGGGGATAGTGAGCGGTATTCATCTTTTCAAATTAGCATGCAAGGGAATTGTTATCTCATTGATCAACAGGTATCCTATTGTTATCTAGCTGTTTTGTTTTTAAGAGCTAACTAATGAAATAACTCCATCAGTGTTTTGTGGGCAGATGCTGAACCTTGCACTTTCTGAGACTAATATAAGCTCTATTTGTGGTGTGGGGAAGCTCAACGGTCAAAGCAAGCACCCCACAGACCTAGGTAGCCAATGTGTTGCATTAGTGCTGTGAACTCAGGCAAATAGAGGCTTCAGAATTCTTTCACTGTTGTGACATTTAGAAAGAGTTGCATTAAAAAATGTTTCCTTAATCAGGTTGTGACTTAATTGCATTCAAAGTCATGGTGTTAAGCTTTTGTGAAGAGTGTAGATGTTATACATGAGATTATATAAACACATATGAGTTATAGCAGGCACAGGAGATAATAAGCCAAAAAACTCACTGTGCAGCCAGATCCTAAAAGCCAGTTTGGTTATTCTTCACACATTTCACCCATTTTCATGTGTAAGATCACATGCTACATTGTGTGAATGAAAGTGTTTACATCCATTTACTTTATCTGCTTGTCTTATGTTAGTGCAGAAATATTCCTTGAGCTCCTCACAAAATAGTAATTTTAGAAGCTATGTCAAAAGGAAAACATCCAAGGATGGAATAATTTCTAAGCCTCTAAAACCCATTCTAACCTTTCTTAAAACTCCTGGGAAGCAGGAAATATGCTGTGTTTTTCTGTATGTACCTAGCACAATATTCACCCTCAAATGACATGAAACCAGAATAAAGAAAAACTTAGAGTAGAGCCATGATTCAGGACAGAAATTAATTAATACATCACATTCATGAAGCATTTCCAGGTGTGTCATCTCTTTTATTCCTACTGTAATCCTCACAAATGAGGAAAACGATTTCCAGCAAAGATGAGTACCATCGGTATTAAAATAGAGACTGCAACGAAGCATGACTCTACCAAGATGTTTTTATATGTGTAATTAAGGCCGAGCAAATACTGCAGAAATTTCTAGAGCCTTTGCCCATCTACTCACAAATTACAGATAAGGTATTGCAAAGTAATATAATAGCACTGACTCTTAAAATATGTGCCCCCAGGGTTGGGGGATGAGAGGGTGCACACAAGTTTCACCGTGGAATGCAGCCCACTAGTGGCCCCAAAAGACACCTTCCCATCTTGGCACTTTGTAGCCGTCCCTAAAATGTGCCAGAAGTTTCCAGGAGTAGCTTTCCTCCCATCTGTTGTATCAACAATGGTCTTCCCAGTGACCTCCACCTCCATATCATCTCTTCCCATAGTTCTTCTCAACCACTTTCACTCGACAAAATAACCATGATTCCATTCCCCAGACACTGCCTCTTTAGTAAACTCTACTCCTCAGTGTGAACATTAGAGAATCTCTTCACAGTGTTTCTATTCAATACTTGTGTCATACACATACATACACACTTCTTGATGATTGGGTATCTTGGGTATTTAATTTGGTTTATGCACCACTCGAGTTCATTGCCTCATCAGAAAGCAAACATGAAGAAAGCTGCAAATGTGTGCATTTGGCTGCACTTTTACATACACAGGACCCATTTTTCACTGTAACTCTGGGAGACCATACCATGGACTTCATGAATAAGACCTCTGCTTTATTCCCAGTCCTAGCACCTCTACTTAGGGTACTAGAGGCTAGCACTTTGCTCTTAGGCTCAGCTTCCATATTGTTAAAATGGGAGGTGTTGTGGAGACTCTTTACCACCATCTTACCATTCCAGATACTTCATCCTTGGAGGAGATATCCTTTCATTGGAATAACACAGCCCTGCTGCCCATCAGTCACCCCTCCACACCTGCCTGTACTCCATCCTAGGGGAAGAGAAGCATCTTACCTGACTTGTGAGTTTGGGAATATAGTGGATGATCGCTTTCTCTTTTCTTTCTCTTTGGACTCTTCTAGCTTCAGAATATGTTCAGCTCCTCCACATAACACACTGACAGGGCAGACTCCATGGGGAAGGCTTGGTTTATCCTTCCTGTAATTAGGTGGGTAGAGGATTAGTAAGTCCACTTGCCAGTAGCTCTAAATCACATTCTTCAAATTTCAGGATAAAGTTCATATTTTGGTATCCATCTCCACTGCTCTTTTGCTTACTTCTCAGTTGGTTCTGAACTTTGGATAAAGAATATCACTTATTAGCCCCGTCATATCTCAATAGGGATAACAGTTACAATACAAGGTTGTCTTAATATTTTACTTGGTAGATGTAAGACATTTTCATCTATAAGGAGTTAGTATTTCAATTTCATAGTCAGTTTTTAATAAGATTCATTTAGTCATTCAATCAGATGACAGTTTTGACTAAGTCTACTAAGAGGAATAAACTTAATATCTAATTATACTTGACATAAAATATCTTTCATCCAATGTTTTCAGTTGTACACACATTATTTTTAAATATGCAATAAAATTTTAATTTTCTAAGTAGGTGACAGAAAATACTGCTGACTGAATATAGTCTAGAATTTAGAAAATTATTGAAATATTGACTGCAAGGATTTTTGTTAATTTGGTACTTTTTTTATAACTTTACTTCTGTACACTATAATGACTTTTAAACATGAATGTGTTACTTTGAAAAAACTGAAACTTGAAATGAGCAAGCCAAAAATTCTGCATGCTTTTAACCTAAGAACTGCAGTCTTCAGCTCATCATAACAGCATCTTTCCATGGCTTACAGTGACAGGGGGTGGATTATCATCACCTTCATTCATTGTCCTGGGCAGTGTTGAACAAAACAGATATAGCCCTTGTCTTCATGGAGACCACATTTGAAACTAAAGCATGGCTACACAGTTTGTGATTTGCAAATCACTTTTCAATATTTCATAAGCCATCCCTGACAATCTTACAAAGTTGATAATCTCACTTAAAGTAAAATTGGCAAATTCCCAAATACTTTATTTTGAGAAAGGAAATTAATATGTATTGTGTATAGCCTTATGCACATAATCCTGTTTAATACCATAACTAGCCTTCAGAAAGGTATTCTTTCACTATTTAATAGATGAAGGAAGTGAGTAAGGCTCGTAGGAATTACATAATACCAACAATTACATAATAACCAATGCACTTTGGTTACTGAAGGAGGAGACTTGTAACTCATGTGATCTGATTTCAAAGCCCCATATTTTTCTTCTAGAATCATTCAGTTAATATCAATATATTCCAAGTCAAAATGTTATTACAATGTGAAAGATTTCTAAAGGCTAAAAATGATGGATACAAATACTTTAGTAAACTATTACTAAAGAGACACATCAATATTTTGATTACTAGACTGAACTTCTTTAAAAGTTATCCTTGCTCACATATAAAATAACTCTTCATATAACAATGCTGAGGTGTAATACAATTCACACTCCATCTTTCAGAAGTCTCACTTTGTGAGAGCAGTTGAACAGATTCAGGATGCAGCAATACAATTTCCTTAGTTCAAATCCTGGCTCTGCCACAAAATAGCTATGGGACCTTACAAAAGTAACTAACATCTCTGTGCTTCAGTTTTTACATCTGCAAAATGATAATAATAGTGCATAATGTTCTTGTATTAAATGACTGAGATGCAGATACAAGGGCTCCTGGGTGGGCAATAATTGCTCCATGAACTTGTCAATGACCAGGGGCACAACTGCCATTCTAGAAAGCTAGTTTCCTGACTCACTGCAAGGAGAAAGGTACACCATGGGGAAGCATGGAATGTCTCAGTAAGAGGATATTAGGAATAAATTACTACAATATTAGGACTTATTTTAGGTAATTTGGAGAGCATTCTTAAAGTGGGAATCTTCCCTGTACTGGATGCTGTCTGGCAATTCTCTGATTATCTTAATAATTCTTATTTAGGCACTAAAAGGAGTGAAATTGAGCTAAAGCTGCAGTTGGTAAAACAGTCGGTCACTCAATATTAGCCAGGGAAGGTGATATTTGCTCATTTTTTGGTTTGGACTATTTCTTATTTGTGTGTTCAGACATTATCATGAAGTGGTCTTATTTTTCACTTGCTCCATTGACACAGACCCTGGCTTGTGGGGTCCACAGCATTGTGGCTGAGATGAGACAAATTCACATGAACTACCAAACCTTGTGAAGGAAAAGGGATGGCACGGCCACTCTCTCAAGGGGAAAGCGCCTTGGAGAGCCTCAGCCACTCTCTCAAGAGAAGAGCATCCTGACCCTTGCCTTGACAGGCTTTTATTGCTTTTCTGGGCACATTACATTGAGGATGGTCCTCATTTACTATGCACAGGTTCACTTTAGGTGGTTACCTTTTACAGAAAGCAGAGGAGAGAATGTTGCTAATTACATCAAAAAAGAAGGATATTTGCAAATGTAAAGGGAAAAGTGGTTGACTTGGTTACACTCATCCTTGGGAGGTTTAGCATAGATTTTAGGGAGTTACTTTAAAGATATGCAGTAAACATTTGCTGCCTGAATTCAGGGTGAGTTTTAACAAAAAGCAAGTCTCAAAGCAGCCTAGGTACAATGCAAGCCTGATTTCCCACAGGAGAACCTATCCATGGGCGTGGGTCCTATGTATCGGGCCTCGCTTTCCTTTGGCCTTTCCAAGTGGGAGCTGGGCCCATACCAGGCAGAACATTCTCCTATACTCCATCACAGTCACGAAGTGGTCTTGTGTGAAGCTGATGTTCTCTAGGATAGGATTTCAGATTCACTGTGTGTGCCAGTCCAACTCCCAGCTTGTAACAGGGGCTATGTTCCTCTTTCTCAAACTAGGTAAGAATGTTCAAAGGTCAGGGCTGGCCAGGAAAATAGCAACTATTATTGTTATTATTGACATATATTATGAGCTTTATGGTTTATAAAGTCCTTTTACAGTCATTGTCTATCTTGAGCCACTCAGAACAATCCTAAAAGGCAAGCAGACCATAGGCCCCACACTAAACACATTCAGTGGCCCCACTGATAAGGTACTCCATGTGAATGGTACCCCCAGTGTGAACAGTATCCCCTGGAGTTGTTCAACAAGGCTACCATGGCAGGGCAGACATTGCCATTCCTTTTAACATTCATGAAAATTGAGTCAAAGATGCTTCCTAAGTGTCCCTTGTTTCCCAATAAAACTTCAAGTGCTTTCTGGCAACTTGTTCAGATGCTGATGTTGCAGTCCTGCTTCAGTCAGACTTTTCACACCAATCTGCCTCTTATGACTGGGACTACATGGGCTACTCTGCTTTCCACAACTTGTCTCTGGCCTGCCCAAAACAGGGTGCTACATAGGGTACTGAACTTATAACTTCTTTCACATAGCCACTTCCTAAAGCAAAAAAAAAAAAAAAAAAAAAAAAAAAAAAGTGTAAGTCTGTGTATTACCTTAAAAAGTTAATATACTTCAATATATTTTGGCTAAAATATTCTGCTAAATTCAGGGCTGAAAGTTTTAGATGCAGACTGAGCTACTAGTAACATATCTTTCCACACCCTTGGAAATATACCAAGTAAAATATTAAAGAAAAATGGAATTTTCCATGAAATAACTATTAATAATGAATTTTTTCCATCACCATCTTACGTAGTTGGGAAATCCCCTCTTGCTACTAAATTTCTTTCCTGAGACATTATATAAAGTGAAACTTGAAATGGAATACCCCACTTATAATAGCAAGCAGTTCCCAGAAAAAATATGGGCTTTGATTTAAAAAGATTGGTTCAGGAATCCTGTCTCTATAATCCACAAACTCTTTGACTTTTGGCAATTTACTTGGCCTCTCTTTCATTAAATTACCATGCATGCTTCTCTCCTCTAAGATCTGAGACTGCCCTGAACTTCCCTATCCAAGCACACTTGACTGTAATTGTATGTTCAGGCTTCTCTCTCCCTTAAAACACTAAAAGCAGGGACCCCGTGTATCTTGTTATCCTTGTATTTCCAGCACCTAGCATTATGGCTGATAAAATATTTGTTAAATTTATTTATTGCCTTAGGGAAGGTAGACTGGAGATAGAATCAGGAAGACTTACTTTTCCTTTTCATATGTTTTCATAATTCTTGAATATTTTACCATGCCAATTTGGTACATGTATTTCTTTTTAATTAAAAGTCATATTTATACAGAAAGAAGAAAAAAATGTTTCTTACACATATGTATTTGGTAATGAAATGGTAGGTACTCAAAACTGTCTACCTTCTTTTTTTTAAGCATGGGATCAAAGTAGATGATTTTTAAGTCAAGTTGTTTTCTCCATTTTCTTCTACATAAAAAACCATATGTATAATTTGAGGACTAAAGTATAACTTCATTTGAATATAATTTTTCTTTTTTTATGAAAAAGTGATAGCCCAGCCAGGTGTATCTTAGGTCCAGAACATTCCAGTTTGAGGTTAGATGGAGGAGGACAGCAAAGGGAAAAATTCTTTGGGCCTTTTGCCTACCACTCCAGTCATCTCACCAGAGCTTTGAAAATATTCTATAGTTTTCTTCCTGTTGCCACTATTATCTGTGCGCATAGATCTATCTGAGCACCTACCTCATGGAACAAGAGGCTGGAAGTTGAGGCATGATGTTGCTAACCCTGAGTCCCTTGGCCTAATGCTATCAAATAGCACCAAAATTCCTACCCCACTCATTCCAGTCTGAATTTTCAGCAAGAAAGTTTCCCTGCATGGAATACTTCCAAAGACTTTAGCTGCTAATCATCATACCCTGAATGACCACAAAAAATCCTTCAACTTTTCCAAAAGACTTCCATGTTGGAGCTACAAAGATTTGAGTCAGAATTTATACACCAATTGCATGTTTTCTATTAGATTATGCTCTATATTTCCTATTTTAAAGGCTTGACAATGTAATAGGTTTCAATGAGCAAATAAAATGAGAATTTGCCCAAGCTATAGTCTAAAACATAAAGGGAAAATTTCCTCAGGTTTTCTAATCTAAGTGAAAAATATTTTCTAGATACATATTAATTTATCTAGTTAATTAATGAAAAGAGGTCTCTAGTAGTTACCTCTAGATTCTAAATGCTTTTTGTTCTGGTCTACATTTTTATTACATTTTTATTGAGTTGAAAACACAGAAAGGAAAAAAGTAGCATCTACTGAGGGCGTGCCATCTACTAAACACCATACATAATCTTATTTCATACTTACAGTATTAGAGCAATACTTTTACAGAAGGAGAAAACAAAGCTCAAAGAGGTTAAGCAGGCTGCTCAAAGACACACAGATCATAGATGATAAAGTAGATAACTAAAGTCAGATCTGTATTCTTCCAAATATCATACTTACTGGAAAAGACAGCCAATATAGCAAAATACAGTTGTAAGAGATTCGTGAAAGGCTAGAAGAATGCACCTATATAGATGTGAAATACAAGAATATGATTAAGTTCAAAAATTGAAGTAGGTCTACAGGTGAAATATTACTACTCACTTACTAGATAGCTAAATAGCAGCAATACTAAATGCTGATTAGGATTCGGAGAGATAGAGCCTCTCATATATTGTGCTTGGAATGTACAATGACATAGTCATTCTGGAAAACAGTGTGGTAGTCTCTTAAAAAGCTAAACACGCCTTTACCATTTGACCCAGCAATTACATTCCTGGGCATTTGTCTCAGAGAAGTGAAAATGTATTTGCTCACAAAAACCTGTACACAATTGTTCATAGCGCCTTTATTAGTAATAGCTAAAACCTGAAAACAATTAAAATGCCCCTCAATCAGTGAACAGTTAAACAGCCTTGGTGTACCCATACCCTGGAATACTATTCAGCAATAAAAAAGAAGCAACTATTGATACAAGGAAAAACCTGGGTAGATCTCAAGGACATTCTGCTGAGTGAACAAAGCCAACCTCAAAAAAATCACACACCTTCAGTAATGTAACGTTCTTGAAATGACAAAATTATAGAAACGGAAAACAGACCAGGGGTGAGGGACTGGGGGGAAGGTTGGTAAGTGGGAATGACTGTTAAGGGGTGGGATGAGGTAAATCTCTGTGGTGACAGACTAGTTTCATATCTTGACTGAATTTCAAGAATCTATGATTGTGACAAAATGACATAGTACAACATACACACATTGGATGAATGCAAAATTACTGGTTTTGATATTGTACTATGATTATGTAAGATGTAACCATTGGAGAAACTGAGTAAAGGATACATGAGACCCCTCTGTATTATCTTTGTGACTTCCTGTTATTATCTATTATTATCTCAAAATGAAATTTTTTTAAAATTGTGCGTTTTAATTTTCTGGGGCTGCCATAACAAAGAACTACAAACTTGGTAGCTCAGACCACAGAAATGTATTGTCTACCATTTCTGGAGGCTCGAAGTTCAAAATCAAAATGTTGACAGAGTTGGTTCCTTCTCAGGGTAGTGAGGGAGAATCTGTTCCATTCCTCTTTCCTAACTTCTGGTAGCCTCAGCCATTCCTTGGCTTGTAGACGACTTCTCCCTGTCTTCACAATATCCTCCCTTTATATATGTCTGTCTCTGTGTCCAAATTTTCTTACTTATAAGGATACCAGTCATATTGGACTGGCGATCCTAATGACCTCATCTTAACTTGACCAGTTGCAAAGACCCTGTTTCCAAGTATGGTCACATCCATAGGCACTAGGGGTTAGAACTTCAACCCCTTTGGGGAGGGGTACACAATTCAACCCATAATACAGGGTCTAAAAGAATCGACTGCATGAGTACATGAGAGAAAACTTCATTTAAAGGCAGTTTACATTTAAAAAGAAAAAAGAATGAAAGAAAGAAGGAAGGAGGGAGGGAGGGAAGGAGGGAAGGAAAGGAAAGGAAACAAGCCCTGACCACTGTAGCTCCATTGGTTGAGCATTGTCCTGCAAAGCAAAAGATCACTGGTTGGATTTCCAGTCAGGGCACATGCCTGGGTTATGGGTCTATCCCCTAGTCAGGACACGTATGATCAATGTTTCTATCTCACATAGTGGTATCTCTCCTTCTCTTCCTCCCGCCCTTCCCCTCTCTCTAAAAATAAATAAATATTTTCCTTAAAAAAGAAACATGCTAACAAACAAAAATCTCTAGTTTTAGTTGACCATGGGTTGACTATAATTTAGTCAACCTAAATTAATAGTTTAACTAAACTGCAGCATGGTGGAGATGCAAGAAGGCTAGCTCAGTACCCACAGGAGGTAGCACCAGAGGAATAATTAAGTGACTGGTTAGAACCCCCTGAGAAAAGTGGGGTCTAAACTTTAAGGTGGGATCCCTAGACTAGAGCACCAGAGACTAAAACATACACAGATAAAAACCAGCAGGATTGCTCTCTGCCAGAAACGTCAGCTGGAGACATAAAGAGCCGTTTAAAGGGCCAATGCACAACTTTTCATCTGCAGCAACTTGCCCTGGGATCCAGCAAAGACAAGGGCAGAGTGGGCTAGAGACATGAGGATGACCGAGGACAGAAGCTTTGGTGAAAAAAGTGAGAGTAGCTGCCAGGACCCAGGTGCTGAGTAATCCCCCATACAGCAGCAGCCATCCTGCTAAAGCAGACCATCCCTCTCTGGGCAGCAGCAGCTTAAGGGGAAACAATAGCCCAGATGCCAGGAGGGATTCTATTGAATTGATTCCCACAGAGAGTAGATCCCTGGGAGTCTAGAACTGGCTGCCTAAGGTCAGACGGGGTCAGCATCAGCAATCACCAGAGGCAGATCCAGAAAGAAAACTCAGTGGTAAATACTACAGGCTACTGAGACAAAATCCACTGTGGTCTTCTCCATGATTTGCAATATTTTATTTCCTACATACTTTTTAAACATTCATTTCTTATCCATCAAGTTTGTGCATATTAACTCACTACATTTTATATTTATTTCTCTCCTTTCTTAAAATAGTCTTAATCTCCTTACACCTTTATTAATACTGGTTCACTTGCTGTTGATAGTGGGATTGTGGGATGGGACTTATTTTTGAAGATGTGGGATTGTTTCCTGGGATTCTGGTTTTGTTCTGGCAGCATCTGCACAATAGCATATAAGACTAACCCTCAGTCAACTAGCTGGAGGGAAGGACCCACCAAAGAATAATCCAACAACAATCAAAACCCATTTACCAACAAAAAGCCAACATCAACAACAAAAAGAGCATCCCAAGAGCATCAACTTCAGGAGATCAAAGAGACTGCATCACTGAATCTCTCAGGTCCAGAAAGCCAACATCAACAACAAAAAGAGCATCCCAAGAGCATCAACTTCAGGAGATCAAAGAGACTGCATCACTGAATCTCTCAGGTCTCCTACAATAGAAGTTCATAACACAAACTCAAGGAGTTAAAACAGATCAATTTAAAGCAGAAGCAAACAAGAAGAGTCTCACAAATATTGGGAAGACAAAGGAATACTCCCAATTGAAAGGAAAGGAGGAATCCTCAGAGAGTACTAAATGAAATGGAGGCAAGTCAACTATCAGATATTGAGTTCAAACCAATGGTTATAAGGAAGCTCAAAGAGCTCACTGAGAATTACCAAAAACTACAGGAAAGCTATAAGGAACTTACTGCAAACTATATCAGCATGAAACATGACATAGAAACTATCATCATTCAGACTTCCGGCAAGATGGAGGCGTAGATAGACACACTGTGCCTACTCATACAACCAAATGAGGAAAAACAGCAATTTAAATAAACAAAAACGGCCAGATCTGACAGAAAATCGAACTCAGAGGAAGTCCAACAACCAAGGAGTTAAAGAAGACACATTCATCAAAACCAGTAAGCGGGGCGGAGCTGGGCAGAGAGTGCACAACATGCCGGGCAGAGAGAGTGAGGCAAGACCGCTGTTTGTGGGGTGACACCAGCAATGCTGCAGCTGCCTGGAGAGATCTGCGACAGGAGTGCCTGACCAAAACGCAGCTGTGCGCCTGGCCCACCCGGACCCAGCAGGGCCAAGACTGGCGGACCAGACGGCTCCTCATTCACCTGCAGACAAACCAGGAGAAAAAACAGGGAGTGGAGCAGACCGCGCAGCCCATTGGGGCAGGGAAATAAGACCTCAAAGAACCGATTGAAAACAACTGTGGGGGTTGAGGCGGCAGCGGGAGGAACTCCCGGCCTCACAGGAGAGTTCAGTGGGGAGACCCACGGGGACTTGGAACTGTGTGGGCCTGTCCACCGACCCCAGAGCCAGCACAGTGGGGTGCAGCTTGCTTGTGGGTGGCAGTGGGGTGCGGAGAGCAGAGCAAGCGCCATTGTTCTCTCAGGCCCCGCCCCCACAGGCAGCATCACAACACAGCAACATGGGTTTCCCCGCCCAGGTGAACACCTAAGGCCCCGCCCCTTAAAGTAACAGGAACACTGAGAAAAAAAAATAGCCCAAAAGAAAGAACACATCAAAGCTCCAGAAAAAATACAACTAAGTGACAAAGAGATAGCCAACCTATCAGATGCACAGTTCAAAGCACTGGTAATCAGGATGCTCAGAGGATTGGAAGAAAAATGGTAGAAATTAGTTGAGCAAGTGAAGGATAATATAAAGAAACTGAGGGAAAATCTGCAGGGAACCAATAGGGATGAGAAGGAAACCGGGACTCAAATCAATAGAATGGACCAGCAGAAAGAAAAAAACATCCAAACAGAGAAGAATGAAGAAATAAGAATTCAAAAAACTGAGGAGAGGCTTAGGAACCTCCAGGATGTCTTTAAACATCCCAACATCCGAGTTACAGGGGTGCCAGAAGGAGAAGAGGAAGACCAAGGGATTGAAAACTTATTTGAACAAATAATGAAGGAGAACTTCCCCAAGCTGGTGAAGGAAATAGACTTTCAGGAAGTCCAGGAAGCTCAGAGAGTCCCAAAGAAGTTGGACCCAAAGAGGAGCACACCAAGGCACATCATAATTACATTACCCAAGATTAAAAATAAGGAGAGAATCTTAGAAGCAGCAAGAGAAAAGGAGACAGTTACCTACGAAGGAATTCCCATAAGACTGTCAGCTGATTTATCAAAAGAGACCTTGCAGGCAAGAAGGGGCTGGAGAGAAGTATTCCAAGTCATGAAAGGCAAGGACCTACATCCAAGAATACTCTATCCAGCAAAGCTATCATTTAGATTGGAAGAGCAGATAAAGTGCTTCTCAGATAAGGTCAAGTTCAAAAAGTTCATCATCACCCAGCCTTTATTGTATGAAATGTTAAAGGGATTTATATAAGGTATGGAAGGATATCAACAGGGGAGTGGTAGGGGGAGGGGGGAAGGGGCAGAGAAGAAGTAGCATAAGCGGTAGGTAGAAAACAGACAGGGGGAGGTTAAGAATAGTATAGGAAATGTAGAAGCCAAAGAACTTATATGTATGAGCTATGGACAAAAACTAAAGGGTGGGGAATGTTGGGGTATGGGGGCGGAGGGGAAGAAAGGGGGAAAAATGGGACAACTGTAATAGCATAATCAATAAAATATATTTAAAA
>PVJI01029518.1:0-15206 GCA_004026765.1 Micronycteris hirsuta
GTAGCAACCCACAGGCATTTGACAAGTGAGACTAACAGAGCAGAATATTTTATTTATTTTTTTCTTAATTTTTTAAATTGAATGCTGACATACACAGTTACATTAATTTCAGGCATAAAACATCATTATTCAATATAACATACCTTACAAAGTGATCACTATGATAAATCTAGCAACCATCTGCCACTGTACAAAGTTATTACAATACTAACAATATCCATGTGCTATACATTACAACCATGCGATTTTTTATTTTATAATGGGAAATTTGTACCACTTATTCTCCTTTAACTTTTATTAGAAGATTTCAAATTTTATTTTGCATCAGCTGAGTAGCTGTTTCAAATTTTTACCATGCATGATATTTTTTCTCACAACATTTTTCCGTAGTTGTTTACTTCCTTGCGTTGAGAACTTCATATGTATTATTTCTCCCCACTGCATATAACAGTGCACCTCTCATTTCTGATGGAGGAACGAAGGGCTACATATTTCCCCTCAGTCCTGCTCCGTGTAGGCCAAATAAAGAGGTAAGAACAAAATGAAAACACACACAAACAACTGAAAAAAAAAAAGCAACTGAAATTTAAAACTTGACTTTTCCTTCTCAGTTTTATTTGCTGAAATCTGAAAGGAATACACTAGGAAAGTGATAACTATAAAACTATAAAGGCAAATGATACCAATGTGACTGGAAAAAGAGAGCAATTACACTAAGTACTAGAGAAATGAATTTAAAAATGAGTAAGTATACTTAAAGACAAAGGAAATAGTTACATAAAAATGGCTATCATGGCAATTAGCTGCAAGCCCGCACACATCAAATACCAAGAGCAAAGGTTATCAATGCTAATCTCATGAGGTTGATAAAAAAGGTCATGTTTCTGGGACAAAATGCAGCCAGCAGCTATAATTTCTTATTTCATAACTCCTCTTTTTTGGAGTGGTAGGAAACAGTCACTGCCAGACCCATTCAGATAATTTCTTCTCTGCCTAAGAGCTCTAGACTGTATTGCAGAAGGACAACAGAAGAAATTGTGGATTGTCCTTCCCATAAGTCACTAAATCACTCAATCACGGTGTTAATTAAGAAGCAGATTGCACACCCTGGCTGGTGTAGGTCAGTGGATTGAGCGCGTGCTGGGAACCAAAGGGTCGCTGGTTCGATTCCCAGTCAGGGCACATGCCTGGGTTGCGGGCCAGGTCACCAGTGAGGGCCTTGTGAGAGGCAACCATACATTGCTGTTTCTCTCCCTCTCTTTCTCCCTCCCTTCTCCTCTCTTTAAAAATAAATTTAAAAATCTTAAAAAAAAAAAAGAAGCAGATTGCAAAGAAATTTATATGAAACAAATTAAAAGCAAAACTACATATTTCTATGCATGCATGTGAATATGAATGCATGCATGTAAATGTGAAAACATGTATGCAAGTGTGAATACATGAATGCACATGAAAAGGTTTGGACACTACATTCACCATGGTTATCTCTTAAGACAGGAGAATGAGTTTGTGTATTTGAAATGGTAAGATATTAGTTTATATGTCTTTTGAGTTTTCAATGATAGGCTTTACTATTTCATGTTATTTTATTTTTTAAAGCTTTTATTTATTTATTTTTAGACAGAGGGGAAAGGAAGGAGAAAGAGAGGGAGAGAAACATCAATGTGTGATTGCCTCTCAAGCGCCTCCTACTGGGGACCTGGCCCGCAACCCAAGCATGTGCCCTGATAGGAATCAAACTAGTGACCCTTTGTTTCACTAAATTGGGCTGGTGCTCAATTTTTGGGGCCATACCAGCCAGGGATATTTCATGTTATTTTAAAAAGTGAATTAAAAAGACAAATATGCTTATAATAGTTACACTACAGGGGGAAAAAAGGGACAATCTACCAAATTTAAGATTTTTAACTGATTTTTTAAATCTAGATTTGAGCTTTGAAGAATTCTTACCACTTTAAGAAGATAAATAAAGTGTGATATGTTTTATTCCCAGTACCAATTAACACACTTTCACTGTTGAATTGGGCCTCTGGAAAACATGAGCGTAAGTGAGTTTATCTGCTCTGCAAACTCAGACTCCACTGTATTGTTCTATAATCTATACCTCAGGGAAAAGGTTAGCAAGTAAAAAATTAAGTTTATAGTAACTTATGTTTTCCAATCTAGTTTCTCTTAATAAAATTAGTACTTTTTAAAGTACTTTTTAAAACTAGTACTTAGCTCTCAATTTTCAAAACTCAGGGAGGAAGAAAGGTGTAAGCTCCTTTCAAATATTCCCAAATGTAGTCCTGGCTGGTGTGTCTCAGTGGACTGAGCACCAGCCTATGAACCAAAAGTTTGCCCATTCAGTTCCCAGTCAGGGCACATGCCTGGACTGTGGGCCAGGTACCCGTTGGGGGGCACGCAAGGAGACACTTGCAAATGTGATGTTTCTTCACACATCAGTGTTTCTCTTCTTCCTTTCCCCTCACTCTAAAAATAAGTCAATAAAATATTTTTAAAATATTTGGTAAAGTATAAGAAAGGGTGTTTTGCCTTCATGGAAAAGAAGCCACAGTTGATGCTACATTAATGACAGATAAAACCTCATAGAAATTCCCAAAGTAAGAATCAATTATTCATACCCTATGATTAAAATGAAATAAATTTAAAAATGAAAATCAAATGCTTAAAATTAAACTTACCAAACAAAGAAAAATTGAAAATAAAAATAAGGAAAATAATTGAAAAATAAATGTTGATTTTGTCACAGTTGAGCAGAATGTAGACTATTTGAATCAATGAATAAAATAGTTTTAAAAGAGCCAGTTTTGTCATAGCCAGGTTAATTCATGCATCCTAAGTATTCTGAATTAATATTAATATTTCTTCCAGACATTTCACATAACAATTTTTCTTAAACTTGGTGTCCTAAAGAAGAGAGGAAGGAGGAAGGGCATACCTTAAAAGTACTACTTTTTAAAAGAAGACTTTATTTATTTATTTTCAGAGACAGGGGAAGAAAGAGAGAAAGGGAAGGAGAGCAACATCAATGTGTGTTAGCTTCTCACTTGCTCCCAACAGGGGACCTGGCCCACACCCCAGGCACATGCCCTCACTAGGAATCAGACTGGCGACCCTTTGGCTCGCAGACTGGTACTCAATCTACTGAGCCCCACCAGCCAGGTGGGGTTCCACTTTTAAGGTCACTTTCCCAATGTTGATCAGAATTAGCAAGGCAATAGGATATCAAAAGATGATTAAAAAGTAAACTAAGATTTCTCAAAGCATATACCTCACCAAATAAAAATAGTATTCTAATCTCTTTCTTTGTAACTTATCTCTTACTTCCTTAAGCTTTGTTTATATTGGTTACACATATGTGAAAACATTCCTGTTTCACAGTCAACTGTAGACCCCTAGGGGAAAGTTATCACTGGAAATGGTTCTTTAAAGCTCTAGGGCAAGCAAAGAACTGGTCTTTTACTTCTCCCCCATATTTTATCAACGTGACCCTCAAACTGAGTAGTTGGAAGAGAGTTTGATAAATGTACTATTTTACACAGGTCTGGGCAGGAAACCAAATAAAGAAAACACAGGTAGTAGTGGAGTATCCTACTGTTAGCAAAAGCCCAAAAATAACATACTGAGGCCCAAGCACTGAGCAGAGGGATTTGTAGAATGACCCAGAGACAAACAGGGAGCTGGCATGGACATAGCTTGCCAAAGAAGACCCCACAGAGGAGAGGCTGGATTTACCTTATTCTCTGCTTTTTTTTTTTTTTTTTTTTTGGTGCTTCTACTACTGCTCTTCATTCTCTAGTCTTAATAAAAGATCCCATGGGTGAAGCCTATAGAGGTCGGTCTCCCAGGGCATAAAGCATAGCACAGAAAAGTGAACATGCATCTGGAAGGACAACCAAGATAAACCTAGCTCAGATACTATGAGAGAGAGAGAAGCATGAGAAATGTTAGGAAATGGTACTTGGCATTAATACTAAGACTAAGAACTGACAGATCTATATAACAAATTTTTATCTTTGTGAGAGAATCTCAATAAGAAGAAAAGGTAGGGAGGACATTAATGCTATTGAACCAGAGGTAAAATTTCAAGATCTTAGATTGTATTCAGCCCCTTGGTAAGCCATCCTGAGAATAACGTAGGCTCTTAGTAAAATAGATTCACAACTCAGTCAAACAATTTAAGCATGGCTTTCTGCTTACCCAAGAAGAAACATAATGTGAAAACAAAAAGATAACCTCCAACCATGATCTCACAGCACATATACCCAGGAAGAGGCAATTGTGTATTTCATATCCCTTAGGCTAGCCTCCTCCTCTGCAGCTATAGCAATTGCTGTATCTGTCAGAATGATTGCAGCAAGTTTCCTTTTTAAAGGAAAAATGTCATATAGACTTCATCAGTTTTAAGTATGATGCTTAGAATATGCAACGAATTTGGTATAGCATTGTACAAATTGGCTTAAGGGAGTAGAACATATTTTAATTGCTAAGTATTAACAGATCTGTCACTCGAAATAAATTAAGGATTATGCCAATAATCTAATTTCTTGCTTCTTGGAGTATATCTTTGAGTGGTATAAGCCAATGAAAATGGAGCCCCATTTCTGATCTAATTAAAGATGTGAACCAGTTGGGCATTATTCTGCTCTGCTTGAAAAAACTGAAGATTTTATCTGAATCAGGGCAGAGGACTGGTGTGGTATACATTTTGGACCAAAGTTAGGGGAAATCTGTTGGGGGAAAAAAGAACTGGAATGGTATACTTTTTGCCTGTTGAGATGATAATTTGAGACCAAACTGGAAGTCTATTATTTTTCATAACACTGGGAAATGACTATAATTAAAATGGGTTACCAAGATAAAGTAACAGTCCAAGAGAAAAAATTAAAAACAGATATTAATAGCAATAGATCAAAGCCATTTCTAAATGAGGAGATAAAGCCTGAACCATAAGCATTTTCTTTCATGGAACTATGAAAGATAAAACAGGTCACCTCCGCACCCCTTAAAAAGCCTGGTATATTTGAATAAGCTAAGCTTTCATTACTCTAACTAGTTAAGAACTATCTGGAATAATTTGACAATAAATTATATAACATAAAGAAACCTTTATTTGTGTTTGCATACTGGTATATTTTCCAGTGCCATTTGTGCTAGGCACTGATTTAGGCACTGACAATACAAAATAAACAACAAACAGGCAAGAATCTGACCTAAGGGAGTACACATTCAAGTATACCAGACAGGGTAAACAAATAGGTACATATCAAATCATAAATAATGATATATGAGATTATGAAGCAAAACAAAGTAGGATAAGTAGATCGTTGTAAATGCTGTTTCAGAAAGAGCACCATTATATTTGAACATAAACTTGAATGAAGTTTGAGAGCCAGCCATGAGAATTTCTCTGGCAAGAGTCTTACAGATGAAAGAAACATCAAGAACTAAGATCTTGAAATGGATCAATAATTGGCCTGTTTGATAAGCAGCAAGGATTCCACTGTGTTTTACGTATAGAACAGAAACAGGGGCTGACAGAGAAGGAGTCGGGAGCCAGATCATATAGGGCAATTCAGGCAGAGAGAACGGTTTAAATTTTAGTCTAAATTTTGTAGCTTAGCATTCCCGGTCACAGTGCAGCTCCTGGAATCTCTCAGGAATCCGGATGTCCAGGCACGTCCCTGCAGCTCTCAGATCTGCCACCGTCTTCTCCAGGCAGACTTCCAGGCAGACATCCTTGTGGCAGACACCCTCACTGGCTTCCACACCTCCCAGTGGAGCTCCTCTCTCACTGCAGACCTTGTGTCTCTCTCCCCCGACTTTCATTCCTCCTGAATTTAAATGCTTGGTCCAGAATTTCCTATGTGATCTCATATCTGGCCCTTCCTATGGTGTGTTAGTGTCTGCCATTTTTAACAGTTCCCCAGTGTCTTTTACCCTCTTTTGCCTGCCATCTTTCGTCAGGGCAAGAGTTCCTAGTGACACAGGGGCACCTGGGGTGGGCATCCACCCCCCGCCTCTCATGCAGGCTCCTATGAGCTCCCCCCCACTATGTCAGGAGTCACTGCATGTTCTCAGAGTCATGTACACAATTTGCCCTTGCACCTTCAGTGGGAGCCCTCTTCCTTTCAAGAAGGCACAACTATTAACCTGCCTTTTGTTACACAATGTATATCAAACACTGTACCATCTGCTCTTCCCTCCCCCCAATCAAGAATTGTGGGGGTCGTTACCCTACTTTCCGGGGAATCATGCTCTGCATGCCATTATAAGATCACCTGAATCAAAACATGGTCATTATGTGTTCTCTATGAAGAATAAACTCTAACAGAAGATTTATTGAGGAAGCCAAATTAGGGAGTGATTATAGCAATTTAGGTGAGAGATAAAAATAATCTTATGTCCTGTAAACTTGTGACCCATCCTTTTGGTACTCATTCCTGTGTTAGTTCATGCTTGTTCTCAGTCCTCAGACAGCTTTTTCACTTAAAGGTAAGAGGGCCAATTGAAACACTGGATCTGGAAAACGTACCTAACCTCAATGCGGTTTGACACCTGCCATAAGTCTCTAATGGTATCTCTTATTACTGGCCAAAACATTCCCCAATTACTATTTTGCATTTGCTTCTTAAAACTCAGCATCATCTTCTGTCATCTCTGGACCAGCTGTTCTGATTGTGAAACTTCAAATAGTTTCTCTAATCACCAATCTCCCATGACTGTGTTTTAAGTTCTAAAAACAACTTGGGATAAATTTAGAAATCAAGAACAAAGCACATATAAAATTCTAGATTTAACAGCTTGTGACTTTTAATGGCATCTGTCATCTTGTCTTTGAAAAGCTATTTATCACCATAATTCCCTACTGTACTGTTTTGAAATGGTGGTCTTTTTATCTTCTTCACCCAAACATTTTATGTAAGCAAAATCACTAGGATGAGAATAGGGATGTTATACTTGATGAAGAACTGAGTTCTGTGTACTTTGGAAAAACTTAAAGGTACCCAGCCTCAGATATTCAGATAAAATTAAATACGGGACTTTCCAAAACATTTTATAATACTAATTCCCAGTATTATCAGATCACATGACGTCATGTTAGCCACATTCTCGTCTTCACACAAACACGGGAACGTGATACAACAGAACAGAGGCAGGTAAGAGTAAAAGGGTTAAAAAGAACGGTTGGTTCTATGCCATTGGTTCTGAGCATCATCCATATGGTCTACAATTACCTAGACTGAAAAATTCAAAATTTCAAGTAAATATATTTAAGTTCCATTCGGGTCTGAACATTTTCACATTTCTGAGCAATAAAATAAATTTTCCAAGTTTAATTCCCCAACAGAATGATAGCATGGATCAGTAAGAAAAGAATAGATTACATCTTTAGCTCTACTAGTTCAACGCAATCCATTACCAAGATAGATTTTTACTCTTGAAGGGCTTATTAAATTAGTAACACTCAATACAAAGTAATTTAGCTTGTAGTTGTTGTGCAAGGATATGTCATACAGTACTTTAAGAAGAATAAATCATGGTTTATATACATTTTAACAACGTGGATTTAGTAAGATTTTTAAATAAATGTCATGTTTAGATTTTTTCACCCACCTGCATTAATTCATAACTTAAGTTTTTCTCTTTTCTTCTTTTTAGCATCTCTCCAGTGTTCTACTCTAAAGAGAGTCAAAGTTTGTTGGGTAGCAGTAGATTATCCTCACCATGAGGATGTCATTAATCTCAAGATCATGCCCGTCTAGAGACAGTCAGGATTGCTTTCGGGGCCATGCCATCTCTGTCTCCACCAATTCACATCTGCAGGCTTTTGTCTGAAATGAACAAGGCAACTCTGCGAAATATTGAATGCTCAGATGTCCTATTACTTACTACTCTTTCTCCTTATTATTCAGTTTGCGGAAACTCTATAGACCACATCAATTGAAACTATGAATAAACTCCATATCTATTCATGAATAACAATTTGATATATTTTTACTTGTAGACCATTTCCCATGTACAGAAAATTAATATTTAATTTCATAGGGAAAGGTTTGGTGTAAGACAGAGTGTAGCAATGCCAGTATGTGTCAATTTGCTATTGTGTCATTTTCTGTCATTTTCATATCCTCTGATTTCTGAGTGATAGTGATTGATGCAACAGAAGGAGAATGCAAGGTACTCTATTCATCCCTTCACGCAGCCAAACTGCCATCTTCCTCAGTGCGACGACAGCCAGGTCAGGCAAGAGCCCTAGCAGAAAACTGAATTAGTTACTTCTACAAATTTAGAAATAAAGAGTGAACTTAGTTTATCAAGGAAAGAACAAATAATCTGCTAGTCATAGTCATACATGCTCATGTCAAAATTCACTTTCTAAAACATCATACCCAAAATCAAATGCAAAGGAGCATGAAAGCTATATGTGGTTTTATTAATTTCCAATGATAAGCAGTATAAATAAGTTATCTGAATAGTGATCTCAATTCTTCATTTTATTTTTTTATGATTAAATGTAGCATTGTATGTTCTGTAAAAAAAAAAAAGTGATTTGTTTGACCTTTTTTTTTTTTGTGGTCAGGGAGATTTTCTTCTAGTCTTCATTACAACTTAGACACCATCATGACCTGAGACATCAATATGACAAATGCCCTTATTAAACTAGTTCATGAACTACAGAAATATACGTGTTCTGTCCAGAAGTATCCAGCTGTGTGCTATGAAAAATAGAGACATTTCCTGAAAAAGATACAAGATGTAATAAACATGGTACATAGGACAATGACACCCTACACTCCAAGGTAGGCACCTTGGGACCTCACACGGTTCTCCCATAGCCATCAGGTGCCTGTCACATTTTCCTGAATCTCTTCAATGGCCTGAAATCTCTTCCCTTTCAAAGGTGATTTCAGTTTGGGGAAAAGCCAGACATTGCAGGGCTCCAAACCTGGGCTCTTGGGGGGCTGAGTTACCTGGCTGATTTGGCGTTTAGCCAAACGCTCTGCACAAGATGTGGTACATGAGTGGGCACGTTGTTGTGAGGAAGCTGCCAATCACCAGTTGCCCATAGCTGTGACCTTCTGAATCATCTGAATAGTTTCTGCAGAGACATGCTCAAGCTTAATTCAAAATCTGATGCAGATTCATTGCTCTACTCACTCAGTCATTTGAATGTGACAGCCACCCAGTGCACATGCTCACTTAATGGCATCTACCGCCCCCACTGACTAGTACAGCGAAGTTGTCATTGTCCACACATGCACATTCCAGTCCACTGTCCTTGGCTGCCAGGTTATAACGATGTTAGGCAAACCATTCTGGTCATATTAACAAGGGTTGGATTTTTTCCGGACAGACCTAGTGTGTGTAATAACATAAAGGGAATATTACCATTATCGGTTTCCTTGATTTATAGTCACTATGGTTTGTCATGAGTGCCATGGTAACTTCTGATCAGATGTCCATTTTACATCGTCTGTCTCCCCTGTACGTCTATTATGGCAGTCAGCTATTTTGTACTATAGCTTGTTAGAGTTTAGAAATCTTAAGTATAGATGAAACTAAACAAAGAAAAATTAGAAAAAATAGACTCATGTAACTTATGACTAGGTTTTAAGAAAAACGCAACCAGACATTTATAAAGCTAAATTTATATGCCTAGATATCTTATTTGAAGTGATAAGAATTGATACACAGATTATAAAAGCCCCTGAAATTAGTTCATTAGGTCTTAGGAATCTTGGAATAATTAGAAATAGATAGAAAATACATGAACTATGTCAATTTTCTTTGCTATACTTGTAGTTCTCAGTGCATTTGTTTTTAATTGCCTGTTTTGAAATTGATATATATTTATAGTTTATTAACACTTGATATAAATATTATGATATTTTATTAATATTTAACCAGAATTATAATTCAACTAATCAGATAAATATTTTATGCCTGAAGTTTTATGTAGATATTGATGCATCTGTATGACCTTTATCAAATTTTTATGTAAGTTGGTTTTCTTTGTCAGCTTCTATATTAATCAGAGTTGTTTTTTAAATATTTGTCTTGTTTCAAGGGTAAAATGAGTCAAACAAAAACTTATTAAGTATTCATTTACTTCATCTAATCATCTGACTGGAGTTTCCTATATGATCGAACAATTTTATCTATGTCCTATTCTGTCAGTATTGAAGAAAAACTCAATCCATGTAGCCTAGCAAATATTAATTTGAAAACTAATGGGAATTGTTCTATACTTCAAATCTTAGTGTGTACTACTAAACTGTTAGGTTTTTCTAATTGTAAAACATTGTTATGTAAAATAAGAACCATTTAAAAATCAGAAATAAAAAGAAATTTCTGCATAAAAATTGTTTTGTTTGATTTTTTAGATTTTATTTATTTCTTTTTAAAGAGAGGGGGAAGGAGGAAGAAAGAGGGAGAGAAACATCAACTTGGAGACTTAACCTGATACCCAGGCATGCACCTTGGCAAGGAATTGACCAGTGACCTCTCACTTTGCAGGACAATGCCCAACCTACTGAGGTACACCAGTCAGGACAGTTCAAAGTTCATTTCTGACATATTCATTACCCCAGAATGGCCTCGAGTATGCCCTCCTATTTTATACCTTGGGTTTACCTGCTTGCCTGCCCATTTATCCTCTATTATACTCCCAGGTGAGGCACTGTGCTCTGGTTTCCCATCATTTATATTCCCACCAACAGTTACCTCTCTAAGGTGCTGCTGTGGACTGCTTCATTTTTAAAAGACAGTACCAAGCTGCAGGTTTATACAGGGTGTGGCAAAAGGAGGTTTAAAGTTGTAAGTTAAACATGGTTTATTCTTATGTTATTTATTAATTATTGTCTCACTTTCCACACAAAGAACTGTAAACCTACTTTTACCCCATGTTGGATTTAACCACAGTATCTTATATCTTCATGTAACCTCAACTTTAGAACCACACAGCAATTTATGTGTTCTTACAAACATAAGGCTGATTTTTTTGGATAAGTAAGAGTATATTCAATACAAGGAGAACTTTTAAATAGCCAAAAGAGAAAGGATTTGAATATTACATTGTATGCAAATTAGGATTCAAAGTCTGATCTAGGTAATGTTTAGTTTCCAAATGTAGAAGTACAAACTCAATTCTAATATGACCTCCTATTATATCATTATATCACTTAGACACTAAGTGAATTATCAGACATTTAAAAGGCTTTCTGTAAGAGTAGCTTTTTAATTTAACTTTGTTATAGATTTTTAATGAATCATCAACTTGGTTTTTCTATTTCAATTTATAAATAGTGTCTTTAGAAATATAATATTCCAGAAAATAATCAGGCGCCCATCACTACCCATGGCTTAGAGAATTAGCATAGTCATCATTACATAAATTACGTCCCAATCGCCATAAATTGGAGATAAATTAGAACTTAAGAATCATTTTATTTTTAACATAATTTGATCTCAAAAGGTTAGTAATCTTAATGAGAGTTTCATAATGATTCTTGAGAAGATTTCAATTAATTTACCATGTGAGCTAGAGGGGGACAAATTAGAGCTCTAAAGTAAAACAAAAAAAATTAAAATCATGTACCAAAAGTTGTTGTAGTGAAAGCAATTACACTCATAATTTAACTAGAAAAATAGCAGAAAACCTCCAACATCATCACGTGACTTGTCACTGAGAGGACTACAGGACACATTTCTGATCATCAGAAATAGAAGACACATCACTTTTAAGAATTAATATTTATTTTCAACAAATGCATTAGAAGTAATTTAAAATAAAACTATTTCTGAAGTAATTATTTAAAAAACTACTCTTTGACACTTTATACTCTGTTCTATTCTTCAAGGCAAACACATTTAATACTTAACTATTCTATTTGGTAATTATCTCCATAGATCTAAAGAAAACAAATATACTGTTATTTTGTATGTAGTCACCTTAAACACTATGTTACTCCTTGTTGTAAGGATTTATTATTATGGATCATTTATGATCTCTATTTTTCTTTTAGAATAATTATGCCTTAATTTTGCTTAAAAACATAGTGTTTCTATGATAACTTTTCAAATATTATTCACTGCTGAGAAAAACATGTATTCTGATTACATTTTCTTTCTTTACATTTATTATTTTACTGGAGTTAAAAATTGCCCCCCCTCATCCCCACTTTGATTGTTTTTGAACTTATGAATGTCACCCCCACACTTCAGAAGCTCATCATTTCAGTATGCTTACAGCTTTCATTTCATAGTTGAACATATTTTATTTCCCTGAACACATGCCTAGTGGAGACATCCGATCTCTTACTAAAATTCGAGCTTTCTGCACTGTACGCCTGCTATCCAATTATCACACGCGTACTTCATTTTGCCATGGATCTTGGGAATTTTTTCATCTCTCTACTGTGCTGGATCACACAGTTCTTCTGTGTTGGCTTATTTCTTTGTTTTGGCAGAAATCAACCTCGTATAGCTTCCTGAAAAAAAGGTATAGGAGAGTCAAGTTTTATATCCGTCAAAAGTCTAAATAAACTTTTCTTTTTCTCTAGATAACCTAAAGGGATAAAGAATTTTAACTCACATATTTTAGAATTTTGAAAACATTTAAATTTTTTTTTTATTTCTTCTGCTTCCTTTGAGAATCTGATATTCTGATCCATCATACTTTTTATTTGACATATCCATTCTTTAAAATATTTCAGTGTTTTAATTGTGTTTTATTCACCTGATTAGTGAGGGAGGGACTCACACTGAGCAGAGATGAACAGCATTTTCTTAGTCACATTAATTCACAGTTTAGTGAAGGAAGGTATTTCAGGGCCAATGCAGGCAGGTGGGGGCGGGAGCCCTTGGGAGCAGAGTGAACAGCAAGGGGCTGTGGGAGGCAGTCTCTGTAGCACCAAACGGTTGAGGTGCGCTTCTTTAACATGGGAGAAAGTGATTGTCTTGTTTGAATAATTCTGTGGGGTGACAGGAAACCGAAACCCCAGGAATAAGCAGGAACTGTGACTGATCTCTTTTATCAGGAGGGTTGTTTTGGTACCAGACCTCATCTGCAGGAGCAAAACGGCTTGGGGAGGAACTCTCAGGCCCTTTGAGGCACTTCCGATTTTACCGAATGTTAACGCAGGGGATAATATTAATGTCAGGACTTACTCTCCACTTAGGAACTTCCTCTTAATTTCTATGTTATAAAATTTCATGGTATTATGTTTTAGTAAGAGTCTATTTTTCACTCTCTGTCACCCTATCACTTTGGAAATTCACACCCCTGTTTATGAATTTTGTTTGTTTTCTTTCTGCTTCTTTTCTTCAATGATTGTTTCCAGCAGTTCCTCTCCTTTTGTTTCGCTGTTCTCCGTTCATTGAAGTTCTATCAGACAGATTTTGAATTAATTCAACTTCTGTAATTTTCTTGTATAATTCCTCCTATTAATCATCATCTTGTCTTCTTTTACTTCTCCCTGAGAGATAAGACTTGACTTTTCTTCCATTTGTTTTACTATTTTTATAGATATTATTTTTTAAATTTCCAAGACTTTTTGTCTCTGAATAATTTTTAAGTATTGTTTAATAGTTATTTGTATTTTCTCCAGTCTCTCTGAAGATACTACTAATATATTTTTCTTCTGTCATTGTCACAATTTCCTTTTTTTTTCCTATTTGCTTACTTTTTTGATACCATTTGTCCTTAAATGTGGACAGGCCATTTATATTAACAAATGAGGCACTAAAAATTGACTGGAAACTCTACATACATTGAATTTGCTGTAAGGCACAATTTCTTTTCTACATTCTCATTTTGGGTATATGACACAGGTTTTCTCCTCTGACATTTCTTCCTGTTAAACCCTATACACTTCTTCTATGAAGCATTTTCTGATAGTTTTATTCATATTATCTTTTTTCTCTTATTTTCCCTATTGCATATTTTAATGTCTTTTGTAGTATTTATGGTATTCTGCCTTTTATTATGCCTACACTGGATTGTAAACTCCTTAAGAGTATTCCCTATTACTTATTATCTGTGAAGTTCTTTCAAACTGCTCTATATACTTTTTTAGCATTCAAATATTTACGGCTTTACATTTCTCATTTAATGCCAAGTTAAAAATATAATCTTTACTTCCAAAACAAAAACTCTGCCTGAAGTTTTTATTTTCATAAATATTGTGACTTCAGCAATTAGGCTGAGTTTAATAATATCTAATTTTTGTCCAAAGCAAGGGTGTTTCAAAATTACAATGAAGCCTCAGGTGCAAGTATCATCATGGGGTTTCTTTAGAGGTAGGAATTATTATAAGACATTTGCTACATAAATTTCAACTTAAGCTGAACTGCCAGGAGACAGAAAAAGAACAAAAGTTGTCTTCTAACCCAAGAAGGGCCTTGTCACATTTTCAGTGTCTTAGAATTCATTCTTTAAAGAAATACACTTTCTTAAGCCACTAGCTTTATTTCGTTAGGCATGTAATACAGTTCATACTTTGCTGTATGTGTGTACGTCTGTACAATTCATGCAGATGCTATAGATTTTTTAAATCTAACATAATACAAAATCTATATTGTGTTAATACAAAGGTTCATAACAAACACTTTATTTTTCACAATTCTTTGTGAATAACACAAATATATAGCTTACAAGAACTATTTAAAAATAGTCAAACATCAATAAAAAAGTAAAAAAAATCATATTAAAATCTATTAAATGTAAAGCTATTCATAGACTATTTACATTTATGCATAATTTTTTTCAAGTTCTTATGTCAGTTTTATAGTGCTTCAAGTTCCAATACTGCAACACAGTGCAAAATGTACATCTTAATTGACCTTAATTATTTTATTACCTAATTATTATGTATAATTTATTACATGTAATTATTTGGTATTCTTTTGGGCCTTGGTCTATTTCTAACAGAGATGCTATTTTACAAGTATCGACTACACATATGTCAATTTGAGTGTTTCTTGTGAAAAAAGAATATCTGAGTATGTGTAGGTTGACTAAGTTGAGAACGCAAGATCCTGCAAAAGAAAGAAATGGATCTACAGTGTTTTCTTCCCATCATCACCTCTCCTTTGCCTTTTCCTGTCCAACTTAAAAGCTATTTGTGTCATAGGAATGGAAGGATATTGTGTCTTTTTCAGTCCCCATTACAATTTTTGGGATGAAGATATAGTATAAA
>PVJI01029519.1:0-15197 GCA_004026765.1 Micronycteris hirsuta
TTCCAAGCCTCTCCAGGCGGGGCTCGTTCACGGTGTACATGTATGTGACCATGTGTGTAAAAATACTGCAGTGTGAGTGACTGTCTTTAGGGAGGTGCACCTGTCTGGGGGTGCGGGAGGGAAGGATGCACCTTTCCCTCTGAGCACCCTCCAAGCGTTAAATAGTGTCCTGTTCTGTGTGGGCAAAAGAGCCGACTTGAGGGCCAACCTGACCTCAGCACAGAAGCGGCTTAAAGGAAATGAGAGATCATCCGAGGGAAGAGAAACTGCTCATTTCCAGTGCCCATTAAGATGATCAGAGCCTTCGAAGGTGGCTGATACTATTGGCACCTTCTGTTGGTAGAGTTTTAGACTCTCCCAGCTGTTTGCCTATCCTCGCATTTCTTTCGTCCTCCTAGCCACCCCATGAGGTCGGCAGGATGAAGCATATTACTGTTCCTGGTTTTCAGGTGAGGACATCTCAGGCTCAGCGAAGAGCAGTTACCTGGCACATACCCGTGGACGCCAGGGGCTGAGAGGGCGTACGGACCAGGAAGCCTTGCTGACAAGTCTGCCTGTGCCTCCTCTCACTCACTCTCTTGCTCTTGACCCAAGAACCCCCCGGCTTTCCCCCAAGTCCTCAAGTCACAGTGGATTTCAGGTCTGAAACAGCCCCAGGACACTCTCTGTCTCCCCAGGCAGACCTCCTCTCTTCTACTATTACTTGAGGCATATTTCCATCGAGGTCTTTATTTGAAGTGTCTGTTCTCATGTCTCCCTCGTGCACTGGGCGGCATTTTGTGAAGTGTGCCCCAGGACCACTGGTATCCCTGGTACCGCTCTCCTAGACTCTGGGACCTCGTTGCTTTTCAAACTGTGCCCTGCACGCCAGTCACCCAGGGACCTTGCTGAAAAGCCAATTTTCAGACCCTGCCCCCAAATCTGATAAATCAGACTCTCTGGGGGGCCTGTGCATCTGCACTTTTAACAAACACTCCAGCTACTCCTGAGCAAACAAAAATTGTATTACCCCTTTCTGGGCCGTGAGCTCCTTCAATATTAGAATTAAGTATATTCGGTATTTTTTTTTAATCTCTGCAGCCCCAGCCCCTAGCATAGGGCCTGGCAGACGTAATATGGCTCAATTCATCTTTACAGCATGAATGAATGAATGAGTACTTCGCCACATGTAGGCATATCCAAACTTACCTAATAAAAGTTTGGTTTTATCTTTGCATTCTGGCGTGTTCCAAGGGTTGTTGCAGGAGCCCCAGGGCAGCACAGACACAAAGGAGGCAAACAGGTAGAAAAGTGTGTAGCAGATAATCACGTTGTAGTATATGGCTATTAGGACGGAGATGATCAGCATTGCGATGCCACAGCCTGCAGAAACATTTCAGGGGTTCATTTTGTCCCCAATCCTGTGGAACTCTTACAACTGGGCAATGGCGGGGACCTCGGTCCTGGCTCTCTTTGTCAGATGGGTACACTCATGGGGGACTGGCCTCTGCGATTGGCAAGGACATCAAGGCCTTCTGCCAGGAATGGAACCGTGCCAGAAGCGATCTTGGGTCATTCTTCAGAGGGCCCCAGAGGTGGAGTTGATAGAGTAGAGAAGGAAGGAGTGTGTTCTACTGATCACAAAAGCCCGTCTCCCTCCCTGGGGCGATGTGGGGCCAGGGAGAGCACAGTAGGGCTGAGGAGGCTGAGGGACAGGGCAGACTCACCTTGCAGGGCTGGGATGGCCTTCCACACAGACACTGGCCCCTGGCTGGCAAACTGGCCCAGCGACACCTCTAAGAAGAAGATGGGCAACCCAGCCAGAGCCAGCATCATCAGGTAGGGGATGAGGAAAGCACCTTGGGAAGAGAGAAGGGGAAGTGAGAGCCCTGGGAGGCCCAGGCCGGGCTTGGGCCCACTTGCACCCTCTGCAGGGGGAGCTGGCTCCCTCCCCTTTGCCAGGAAGCTTCTGATGGTCCAGCTCAAACGCAGGCACCCAGGGACATTTGAGAGCCCTCCTCTAAAAAAATACAAGGGCACCCTGAAAACACACTCCTTTTTTCAATTCCCCACTAGATATGCTTTGGGCTGTATGTATTGGTTTGATTTGAGTCTTTTCTGTTTCTCATGGAAGTACTTCAATGTCCCCAAATTAAGCCCTTCCAGTATTCCACAAATCCATGTCTTTGACTCGTTTCTGGAGTCAGATTTGGTGAAATCTCATCATCTCATTGGAACCCCCACCCTCCAAAGACTTCACATCTGCTAAGCTAGACTTTGGGAGGCCCCTTCACATACAACCTAGTTTACCTGCATGCCTTCCACCAACTGCGGCTGGGCCTGCTCCAGCAGGCAGGCGGCCAGGTACCCATTCCTCCCCAAACACCGCAGGCATCACACACTTCTCAACTTCCCTCTCCACCTAAGAAGTCCCTTCCATTCTTCAAGGTCACCTCAAATGCTTCCTCCTCCAAGAAGTCTCCCTTGTTTCTCCTCCCATGGTACCTTTCCCAGGCACTGAGCACTTGACGATATTTATGTGGGTATCTTATCTTGACTATGGGCTTCTTTTCCTTCAACAATTCTGTGAGGTTGTTTTGAAGGCTTGGGGCAGGGGGGCGGGGGGGGGGGTGGAGATAGCCGTGATCTTTGAAAAGGTTTGGACCAGGAAGTGCTGTTGCAGGAGTCAGGCCCGTTCCAGGGCCAGAGATGACAGAGCCCAGAACACTGTGCCCAACAGGAGGCAAGCTGGTCTTTCCCAGCTGCCTGCTGGGAGGAAAGACCTTTCCTGTCAGAGGGGGTTCCTGGAGGCTCTCCAGGCAAGGAAGGCCTGGCTGCAGCCCTTGGGCTGCCTAGGAGTAACACTGGGGGCCTTCTTTGTCCTCTCCTGACCGTGTTTTTGAGAAAGATGTGGTTTGTGCAATCTGTCTCTTCTGCTCCTGGGAAGGAGGAGGAGAGCTGTCCGCCCCGAGCACTGAGGGCTTGGGGGGCACCCGGGGCCACGGTGCAGAAAGGTCAGACTCTCCCTCCTGGCGCCTGGCTGGGCCCGGCTGGGCGGAACCACTGGGCACATAGGCTGACTGCACTTTGCAGATCCAGGGCTAGCAAAGCACCAGCACTTTCACCAGCCAAAATCACTTGACTAGAGGTCCCTCCCCACCTGATCCTGCGTACTCATCCTGCTCCCATCACTGAAAGCTTTATTACAGCACCTCTGACCACTTCCTGCACCCTGGTCCAGGGACCCCCTGTGGAAAACCAAGCAGAAACCCAGCTGTGGTGCCTAGATTTGGGGGGCCAGCATACATCCTTAGGTTTCCAGGGCACCCTGATTGCAAGTGCTCTGGAATCCTCATAAGTACTTGTCAACTTGTCCTAATTTGCAAGTGGGAGGAAGGGACATTAACATTTCTTTCCCTTTTAATTGTCCTGTGGTGCAGAGCTTTTCTATCCTCTCTCTGTACCAAATTCTGCCTGGAGCCCACCCAAGAGACAAACAAACAAACAAACCAAAAACCCAGAACAAAGCTTTAGCTGCCTAACCTGATGGGGTAAGGGGCACATTTCTGATCTCTTTGGTCCAGTTGAACAGCTGTGGTAGGGGTTCTAGGCAAAGATTCCTATTCCCAGAGGGTGACTTGTCAACCAGTGCGGGGGCAGCTGCTGACCCTGCAGCACCTCAACGTCCAGAGGGCAAGCAAAGGGGACTTGGTTGTGCCAAGTCCCTCCTTCACGGGCACAGAAGAGTGCAACAGACCCCAGAGGCCTGGCAGCTGGTGCTTGCTCCCTGGTGACCCTCACCATTTCAGAAATGGTTTTCCTTCAGAAAGCATTTTCTCGCTCCCCCCACCCACCCCAAGTTAGGGCAAATGAAACAGAATCCACTTTTGCTAAATGATTATGCTAGTCAAATGCGCCCTGCTCATGCGCAAGGGGATGCCTGTGTGGGGACGCTTCTGAGAGCACAACCCCCAGCCCCTCTCCACTCACAACCCCCCCCACCCCCGGTTCCCCTGCAGCCAGCACTCAGCACCACCCAGAGTGCCCATTCCCAGGTCTTCTATGTAGGCAGGGATTTCCAAGTTTTAGTCTTAGAACATACTTAATTTGGTGTCCAGGACCACACAAACTACCGGCTGCACAGTCACTTGGGTGCATGAAGTACGCTGCTTCCTGAATACTTGTCTGATTAGAGTTTGACTTGCATTGATGCCCACTTGACTCAGGACCCAGCCCCCCCATAGAGCCAGGGGGGGATCATGAGGGCCCACCTCTTCCCTGAACTCCATCTCCAGGTAAAAGCCTTCTGGATCTAGTGCCCAACAGCTGTGGCAGGTCCTGCCCTCTGGCTCAGCACTGGTGCCCACAGGGCATGGGGTTGGGGTGGGAGGAGGCTGTCCTGAGGTGCTCCTCCAGGCCCATCTCGGGGGTCTGGTTCCCTCCCCCCAACCTCCAAGTGCCCACCCTGCAGCACCACAGGCGGAAAGACTGGAAAAGCCATACCTCCCCCGTTCTGGAAGGCCAGGTAGGGAAACCTCCAGACATTGCCCAGCCCCACCGCATATCCCACCATGGACAGGATGAAGTCCAGTTTGCTGGACCAGTTCCCTCGGGCCTTATTCTCATCCCCTTGCTCGTCCTCCTGGGGGCGGAAAAGCACATTGTGGGATAACAGCCCCAGTTGGTCAGCAAGCAGGTCCCCTTCCAACCCTCCGCCCTGCCGAGGGTCCTTCCCAGCAAGCAGGCCCCCACTTTTCAACCAAGGATGCATCCGCAGGCAGGACCCCAGTTCTGAAGAGAGAATGCATCTACAAGCAGGACCCTCACCCCTCAACTCTGCACTGAGAGTCTTTCAGCAAGCAGGCTCCCAGCTCTGATCCAAGGTCCATCTTAAACAGACCCCTGAGCCCCTCTTCCCCAAATCCTGCAGTCCGGGCACACCAGCAAGCAGCTTCCCCCAAACCTTGAACCAGTCAGTTAATTGCAAGCAGGTCCCTCGATCCCCAACCCCGACCAAGAGTTCATTAGGCAAGCAGGCCCCCAACATCATGCCTAGAGATCACAGCAAGCAGGTCCCTAACCAACCCCGCCCTCCCCAGGCCCCTCCACACACCCCTTCCTCAGCACTTTCTCCCTCTGGAGTCTGTGCTAAGGCCAGAAAGAGCCGAAAGCCTGAAGCCAGCCAGAGCCCGTGCCTCGCCTGGGGGAGGGGCACTTTCAGCACTGGGGTAAAGGAGACGGGCAGGAGGGAGGTGTGAGGGTTGAAAAAGAGGGATAATAGAGAAGGTAGATATGTAAGAGACGCGGCAGCTAATACCTTGAATTCTGGTTTGAATTTTACTAGTAACCAGCTGGATAACCGCTGCTTGCTCTCTCTGAGCCTCTGTGTCCCCCTCTGTAAAACGAGAGGCTTAGAATAACTGTCCCTTGAGGCACATTCCAGCTCCAGCAGTGTAGGGACCTTTGGGGCTCACCTCTGCGAGCTCGCACTAAGATGCTCCCTTGGGGCAATATGGTTCTAGAATGCCTCAGTACTAACCAGAAAAGGCTGGGGGCAGAGCCACCTCCAACAAAACTCTGAAAATGTTCAGTTCATCGTACACCCCACAGAGCTTCCAAGGACCCCCACAGCCTCCAGGGCCCCAAGTCACCGCACAGCTTTCAGCTCCACAGTCACCTTCGACCTCCCATTCTAGCCACCTGGTTTGTTACACACTGTTCCACAGCCCATGGCGGATGGAAAGGCAGCTGCCAGGAGAGGAAGTCTTGGGGAGAAAGAAGGAAGGCCGAGGTACGTGTCAGAGAGGCAACGGTAGAAAGATGGGCAGAGCTGAACTAGCCGAAGAAAGGGCTTGATCTATGCTGAGCATCATTAGCATCCTCCTGCTCTCCTCCCCACACATACTACCTCCAGCCCCACCCCCACCTCCAATTCTTCCAGAGCTAGAAGGATGGGAGTTCCAGCGGCTTTTGCCGCAGTGCGGAGGTTAGAGAAGACGTGTGGACAAAACTCTGCCTCCACCTGGGGTCACGCTGTTGGGTGCATGCTGTCACAGGCAGTTAATAGACACAGACGAACACTCCAGAAGTGAACCCCCAAAACAAGGGCGAGTGGGAAAGCCAAGGTGTATGTTCATTTCTAGTTGTTCTAACAGCTGAGCTCCTGCTGCATAGGCCTTCGGGGGTGTGTGTGTGTGTGTGTGTGCATTTGTGTGTGTTTGTACACTAGAGTGACTACACACAGAAGGGCTGTGTAAACCCGAAATCTCATACACGTGGATGATCTGGTTTGGGCACCCACCACTGCGTATATGCCTAACCCCTGAGCCCAGGAAGGAGGCGAGATGGTGGAAAGGCAGGCAACGGGAAGGGAGGAGCGGAAGCAGGTGGAAGAGGATGGCAGAAAGAAGAGATCGGAGCGGGGAGCGGGAGAACTGGAGGGCGCTGGAAGAAGACAGAAGCCTACATGGGAGAGGGGCCACCAGTGAGAGCTGCTTATCCCTAACCCGGGGTTGGGATTTGCTCGGCGGGTGTTTCAGGTCTCTGGTTGAGCCTGAAGGATCAAATGCAGGGGTGCTTCCACATTTGTGGAGTCTGAAGCTTATACAGTTGAGAGAGGTCCTCTTGAAGGAGAAAAAGAAAGTCCAGAATCGGGATGACAAGATTAGGTACACGGCTTGGGGGAGGGCTTTGGGGGCAGGCTCGTGGGCACCCACCTCTCATCGAATGAGTTCTCATGAGGTAAATGGTAACTCACAATTACCAGTTAAGGCTATAGAACTTAAAACTATTATTTCATCAGGGTTTTCCTCTTGTATATCTCTTACTTTTTAATTAAGAAAAATTAAAGATCCAGTTACTGGCAAGAGGGGCAGTCGTGTCTGCTTAAAGGGGTAGGAATCTATCTGCCTCAACTGCTTAATCAGTCTGCACCCGCATTTCCGCTACCACTGAGGCTGGGAAGGGCTGGGCAGTGGCAGCTCCTGAGGTCCCGATCCCTCTGGCAGGGTCACCACAGCCCTCGTGCCCTGAAATGGAGACCCCAGCGCAGTGCGAGCTTCCGAAGCCCCAAAGCTGCCTCCCGCATCCATTACCTGGCGTTGCCAACCAGTCTCCCCATCAGCACACGTGCACCCGCCACAGCCGCTCACCTCGCGCGCCTGTGGAGCAGGAGGCGGCGCGGGCCCAGCGCGACCTGCTTACCTGGGCGGCAGCGGTGGTCATGCTGCTAGGTAGCACAGACGTGATTCCATCCGTGCCCAGAACCACGGTGCTCTGGCTCATATTCACCCAGCCCACGGCCTGGGTATTGTTCCGTTCCAGGGTGCCCTTGCCCACACTCACGTCCGCATCCCCCTCCGGGCCGCGCAGGGCCGGAATCTTACAATGCAGCGCGTTGCGGGGCCCGGCACCCCCTGGAAGGGCAGCCTGCGCGCCACGAGTCTCGCTCAAGTCCCGCAGAGCTGCCGAGGCCATTGGCGGCCGCGGGCCACTGAGTTTGCAAGCCCCCAGTCCCTGGCGCTCGGCCTCACAGACTCGCACGTCAGCGGACTGGAAAGTTTGGGCGCCGGTGGAAGCGGACTTGGGCACGTGTGGTGGCAGCGCGGCGGCGGCCGCCGGGAGCTCCTGCTCCGGGCTCGTCCTGGGCGCGCACGAGCCATCGTGGTGGCCGGGCGCCACGGCTGCCTCCAGGCTGTTGGCTGGCTGTTTATTCATTTCCTTGGGAGCACCGCAATCCTGCAAATACAATGTGAAATTCGTGCAAAAAAAAAAAAAAATCAAGGCAGCTTTGAAATTACCTGTATCTACATATAGAAACGTTCACAACTCGGAGCCAGACACAGTATCTAGGGAACAAACTGAAATCTGGAATTTTTTCCCTTTTCCAATAAAAATGGCAATCAGTATTTTTCAATTTTCCTGTCTGGTCAATAACCATATGACATAAGGAAGCTAATATTCTCCACTCTGGTGAAGGCAAACTAAGACAAGAGGCAGATTTTTTTTTTTTTGAGTGGTAAAGGGGAGGGTAGAAATAGCCCTACAGCCACGAACTCCCCGCCCTCTTTGGATTTCACATCACGACTGTAGGGTACCCGTGTCCCCATCACCACTGTAGAAAGATTCTTTAATTTTCCGCCCCATTTCCTTTGTCATTCAACAATGCACATTGCCTTTTTTTTCCTTCCCATAAGCGATAGACAAGCTGCGGCCACAAAGCTGATGCCCTGGCACCTCCAAGCATTTCAGGCCCAGTCGGTTGTGTGAATCCCAGTGCCCCCAAATCCCTCCCCGTCCGTCAGCCAGGTAGCAAGGGCGGGGATAAGGATCTCGACCAAAATAACAATAGTTATGCAGCCAACAACAATAATAAAGCAGACTTAAAGTATAAGATAGTAACCAGGTTTGTTGTCTTATACAACCTACAGTCACTCCCAGATTCCCAGATCTGCAAGAGAATGAGCAAAGTCCCCCCCGCCCCCAACCAACCCAGAATAACTGTTCACAGACGACTGATATCCTTCATGGCCCTACACTGGCTTGGGGACCCAAAACTCAAGGCTAATTTTCATTTGCTTTTTCCCATTTGAGATTCAAATGAAAAGAATTGCCAGCGGTGGTTTTTTCCTCAGCTTTCTCCCCTGGTGTTATCTTTCAAGGCTTTCTAAATACGAGCTCCAACAATTACTATTTTACGTGAGAAAACCCTTATTATTTTCACCTCAACTGCACATTTTTCACTGAGCCTTCTTTCACAAGTGCACATCTCAGAACTCCTTAATTTGCACCAATACTAAGTACCTTGACTCCAGCCAGCATTCTTATCTCAAAAGCTTCCAGGACCCAGAGCGACTAGCCTCGGTACAGGCGCCTGATTTCAGCACCAAGGACAGTACCCGGAATCCCGCCGGCTGGCGACTCTGCCAACTTCTCAGCTCCGCAGCCTCGGAAACCTCTTTCCCGTCTCAGGTGGTGTTCATAAGTGCAAATACCACGGCGACTGTGCAAACTGCCCTCCCTCCTTCTCCCAAAACGTACAGACCATTCCAAAAAATAAATATCCGAAACGAATCTGCCCTTCCTAACCCCGCGGCCCCCTCTCTTACAAGAACAAAAGCAAACACTCACCATGTCTGACACGGCCAGAACGGGTAGAGTGAAACCAGCTATTGCCAAGACTGGTTTTGGCTCCAGCAAGACAGGCGCTTTCTATATCTCCTTGGGAAAGGCCAGGTTTGCGTCAGTGCCAGGCAAGGTGCCCTTCGCTTGACATTTTCTTGATAATACAAGTTTGATAAATCATTACCCCCATGGATTCGAGTTTTAAAGGGACAACAGCCGAGAGTGCGCTGGCCCGCTGTCACTCCGGAGGGAGGGGGCTGCGTGTCCGGCGTGACTCATGTGGGTCTGATTACTAAACCGAGGCGGTGGGAGGAGATGGCAGAAGTTTGCCTCTCCCTAATCCAGGGAAACATGGGAGGGACACGTCCCACTGCACCCACGGCGAGCCGAACAGCAGGCTGGGCTGCCGCGGTGGGCGCGTGGGAAGGCGTTAAATCACCTTCATGTTTCTGTCTTCCCCTTCCACTGGGTCCCGGAGCCGCCTCTCCAAATCTGCAGGCAGCAGATCCCACAGTGGCCCCCCGAAAAGGATCGAGGGGCTGCTGCCCGTCCCGCCACGGCTGCAATGGCCGCGGCACACAGGTGCTGCTTCCCTAGGGGCGCGCCGCCTGCGTGTGTGCGGACTTCAGACCTCCCAGCCCTGCCCTTCCAGACAACCGGGGTTGCGGGGGTCTGGGTTTTCGCTTGGGGGGTGGGGAGAGGTTTAGTATTTTCATTCCTATTTTATCTCTATCACTACAAGAGAAATTCCTGGGTAAAACGATGAATGTTCTCACGGTATTTGTTAAGCTGTTCTGAAAATATTTTAGAGACTAAAAAGGAACTCCGAACTGGTCCTTAGGTCACTTTCAAAGTCAGAGGAGACTCGTTTGTTCTGTTCTTAGCCCTCTCAATAAAAACCCACCACAGCCAGGCCGGATTTGGAAGGCGAGGTCTTAGAGACCCTCCAGATCGTGACCCCCAGCAACCTGGCGGCGGGGCTGGCCGTCCTGGAAGCCGCGGGGAGAGTGCTGCCGTTCTTCCGCGGGGCGGGGGTGTCCGTGGCGATAAAAAGATGCTTTTTACTTGTGGTACAAATCAGTGGCTACATTCAAAACAAAGGGAAAACACCTTTACAAAGAAGGTGTGGTTTGGAGATTAGAATGGGGATGCACAGGTAACCCGCTTCTCTTCCCTCTTCCTGGGGGGTCTGGTTCGGGCAAACCCTGGCCTCGGGGACGGGGCGCTGCGGAAAGCACTTTGTCCCTTCCCTTCTGCCGGCAGCCCGACGCCCCACCGCCTCAGGCCGCACGCCGCTGGGCCGTCCCCAGTGCCTCTCCGCCGGCAGGCCGAAGCTGCAGCGGTAGATTGCGGTGAGAGCCCGGGGCACAGAGAAGACCGGTCCTGCGGCCTTCGATCTGCTCCCGAGCGCTCGGGTTCCTCCGCCTCGCCCGCCAGGCCCCTCTGAGGGGAGAGGAATGGGGGCCCGAGGTCCGCACTGTTCCTGAAGGAGGGGAGGTGCCCTGAAGAGACCTTCCCTGAGCGCTTCGGGCCGCGTTTCATTGTAGTTTTGATTTAACGCTTACTAAGCTCTCAACATTGAACCACTGAGCAAGGGCTTCCTATGAATTATCACATTTAGCATTGACAACAACCTCTGAGAAACCCCCACTTGTAAAGCAGGGGAAACTGAGGCTCATAAATTCTCCTTCGAACCTGGAAGACCGCCCAACCCCTCCCACAGGGCCGGGCCGGGCGGGGAGGGGGGTGTCTCACTGTCCCTGGAAGCTCAGAAGGAAACCAGGCAGGTGAGGGAGAAAAGGGGGAGCCTGTGGTGGGTTTGGCTGGAGGAGGGTCAGGAGAGAAGGCGGGGACAGAAGCCCTGGGGCGCGCCTTTGGTTTTGGTGGGCGCTGGGAAACACCCTGGACTCCGAGAGCCACGGGGGGGAAACCGAGTGGGGGTGGGGGTGGGGGCTGTCCGGGGCTTCATTCAAAACAGACCCCAGTTTCCATGGAGCCAAACCAGGAGGCAAGAACCTTAAGGGGGCTGCCTGGCAGTCCCCGGCTTCCGCGCCATGAAGCGCACCCCTCCGTCTGTGGAGGCTCCCTCCACCGGTCCTGGGCCAACTTTCACTGGGGACAGTCACGACTACCGAAGGCTCTGGCCACTTTCCTCAATTTGCGCGTGAGCCACTCCCGCAAAGTACAGCGAGAGAACGGTGCTTCCACCCTGCGCGTTGCTGTCTGGGGCGCGCAGAGGTCCCGGCTTGCGCTGGGGCGGGGGGAACGCCCCCAGCTGCGGCTCTGGGCCGAGTGACGCCAGTGCCTTGCTCAGCCCCCAAGCCTGACGCCTAGCCTGCAGGCCCTCCCCAGCCAAGTGCGCCCTTGGGCTCCTGCGAGGGGCCCGCCCAGCGTCGGCCGTCAGAGGGGGTTGACGCAGAAGAAATGCGGCCGCCTGGGGTGTGGGGGGCGGGCTTCAGCAGAGGCGCGGTTTTGGCTCCCTACCTCTCCGGACTTCCAGCCGCAAGATTCTAGAAAGGAGGGGCCGCGTGGAGAGTGGAGGGAGGGTCTAGAGCCAGCAGGCCTAGAATGGTCTCTCCGACTCCACTGCGGGGGCAGAGCCACGGGCCCAGGCAGGGGCAGGGTAGGGCGAGAGGGCGGTAGGGAGCGCGCTGGGGCAGGAGGCCAGGGGCAGCTCGTCGGGTGTATGGAGCTGTGTGTCCATGCTCAGCAGTGCCAAGGATAGAGCCTCAGTATTAAAGAAAAGAATTAGAATAAAAGGCGCAAGTCCTCCCGGGGCGGACTCCCGCCCCTGCCCTCCAAGGCCGCCTGTTTAGAGTGATAATCGGCCGCCGAGAAGGCCGTAAATCCGCATCCATCACGACGCAGCCATTCGGTCGGAATTAGCCAGTCACTAGGGCCTTAATTACTTTGTCAAAGATGAAAAATAGTAATTGATTTTGCCCTCGAACATTTTTTACCCCCTCCCCTTTGCAAATACGCAAATAAATAGCTATATTTGAAAACCCCTTTCTACCCTGCAGTATGGGAGGGGGAGTTTACTGAAAAACAAGCCGCGCTGGCAGCCCAGACGCCAGAGGCTGCCCCGAGACTGGAGAGGAGCCTGCAACTGAGGCCGGAGAGCAGGAGAGGGCCTGACCTCCTTCGCTAGGGACGGGGGAGAAGAAAACGCGTTTCACCAAGGCTTCCTCCGGTGTTAGCTGGCGCTTGCCTCCCTCCTCCTCAGGGCAGCAGGGGAGGAAGATCTGCCAGGCCGGGTGGACAGGCGAAGACACTTGCCTACGGCCGGCTGGCAGAGCCAGGATTTGCGCCCAGGTCTGCGTCCAACACGTCCCACCCCACACGCCAGATGGAACGGGCGCGCCTGTGTCGGTGCTCAGACGGTTCGGGTATGGGCGCAGTAAACGCAGCAGCCCCCACCGCGGATGGGTGCCAGGGCCCAGTGTGGGTTTCAGGTGACATTGCCAAGGCGCCATGCACTATTTTTGTCCCACTTGCCTACCACTGCCCAGTTCCGCTGCAGTGTTTTCTACTGAGAAAGTGGGTTCTGCAGACAGACTACACGACCTCCTAGCTCTGTGACCTTGGGGGAGATTCTGAATCAGTAAAATGAGGATGATAAGACTATTGACCTATCTCAAGGGTTGTTTCAGGATTAAATGGGAGTGTGCCCGCTGCGTGCCTGGTATGCTTTCCATAAGCGACGGTTATTAATCTGTCTGGGAGAATAATCTGCTCAAAGCCCCCCCCCGATTTAGCACATAAATCAGTTCTTTCTCTTTGGTCCAGAAGTTTTAGTGTGGGGAGACATGCACAGATCAGAAAGTCTCATTAGAAAGTGGATAATCACTGTGTAACATTTCCCTTCTCGTTCCGTGTTTTGGCCGTGCAGTTATCAGGTATGTATTTTCGTTAAAAGAAAATTGGGAGCATTATGAAAAAAATGCTCAAGCCCAGAGGCTGCTGGGAGTGTGTTCTCTTTTCTTTAGATCAAAGTAAACCTCAACATGAACAACTGAAGCTTAGAGCTTGGTCATCAGCCTCATTGTCCAGTTCTCATCTGGACCCTGGTGTCAGGCAGACAGTAACTGATCACGGCAAGCTTCCCTCACCATAAAATTTCAGAAGAGTCCATCCTTGGAAACCCGTGGTTCAGCTAAGTAACTAGTCTGTGTGCAAAAAAAAATGTAGGTCCTCAACCCAGAGACTGAGACAGGCAGGGCGCATGTCCCGGAGTCAGCAGTAGTAATGACTCACTTCACTGCAGTGAAACACAGGGCAGGGGGTGCAGCCACAGAGGCAGAGAAGTTTGGAAGAAGCTACAAAGGACATTCAAGGTCATCTAGCGTCCCCTGGGCCAGCTTTATGAGTGAGAAAACAGAGGTCCGTGGAGGAACAGTGAGTCTGCAAGGTCACTTGCAAGTTAGAAACCATCTAGCAGCACCTCTTATTTCAAAAGGAGGGGAAAAGGAATTACACCATTCTTTGCTCCACAAATCCCACATTTAGGAATCTATCCCAAAGAAACAATAGCACAGTACAAGAATGTTTATTATGGTATAGTTGGTAAATGCAAGTCTTGGGGAAAATACCCATATTTGGTCAATATTAAAAAGAATGTTAAAAAGAATAATTTAGAGCCACACAGTTGGCTTGGACAGATTTTCATGAAGTATTGAGTGAGAAAAGCCAGGTATATCAAAGTGTGCAAAATGTATTCCACTGAGAGAGAGGCTGTAGTTGTGTGAGAGACAGAGCTGGTGAGGAGTGGAAGCGCACATGAGAGGCAGCACCGAGGGTTACTGGTGGGCAGTATGGGCACTGATGTGGGTGGAGAGGAGAGAATGAAGGGAAGAGGTGAACAAAAAAAAAAGAAAAGGAAAAGAGAGGAAAAACTTGTACTTTAAAAAAATAGTTGTAACTGTCATATTTAAAAATTTATGTAAAATATAAATGAAAAGAAAAAATTCAGCCCCAACCTATTACTTTAATTAATGAGGATATTCACCAAACGAGTAGTTTAATTAGAAAGTATTACAGCATACATCTATTTTGCTGTCTTTCTCTGAAGAGTAGAACTCAGAAAAAAAATTAGTCGATTAAGGATCCAAGCAACCAATATTCGGCTAACCTTCCTTTCTAAAGTCCCGGTGTTTGTCTCCTAGTTCTGCTGGGATGGAACCAGGCCTAACCAAGACCTTTAAAGTCTTGGAAATATGATCAACCTTTGCTCCCTCCACCTCCGCCCTTGCTATAAACATTAAACTATAAAATAAACTAAAATTATACTAAACTGAGACTTCCTGACTTCTAACGTTTCCATAATGACAGTATTGGGGCTTTTCTAGTAAACAACACATTCTTCTCTGCTTTCCTTTTTTATCGTTCTTTGGGTAGGCCTGCTTCCTGGTTACCCTCCTTTCCTTTCCAGTAACTGGGGCTTCTTGTGATTAAAGGAGATACAGGGTATGAAAGCGTCCAGCGCAGTGTTTGGCACAGAGTAGGAGCCCCTGCTACCTGGTGATAGTGGGCGTTAGTGGGTTCGGAAGGTCCCAGTTCCCTGGAATAGCAGCACTGGTACTACCGCGAAGTGTGACGGCACTCCCAGAGACGAACGCGGTGACTCCTTCCTCTAGGCATTGATGTCACTGAATTTGGTGGCCAAGTTTTAGTTTCCTGATGAGGGAGATAAGCTTTGCCTGATATCTTTTTTTTTTTTTGGTCTTTCTAAAAAAAAGGCCAGCCCCAGCCATGATTCCATGCCTTCGCATCTGCAGTATTTAGACTTACTGCCCCCAATGCATCTCCTCTCAGAGGATTTTTATGAATAGAATTAATATCAGCATTCTCTGTGCTTCTTTAGCATCTGGAGCATTATGATTATTTCCACATATGTTTTTTTTTTAAATAGAAGTACTAGCCACATGTGGCTACTTACACTTAAATTAATTAAAAGTAAGTGTAAAATTCCGTTCTTCAATTATACCAACGACATTCTTAGTGCCCGATAGCTGTGTGCATTGGACAGTGCAGAAACATTTCCGTCACTGCAGGAAATGCTATTGGCTGGCGCTCTAAATCGTGAACCTTCAAAG
>PVJI01029520.1:0-15188 GCA_004026765.1 Micronycteris hirsuta
AGATTTTATTTATGTTTAGAGAGAGGGGAAGCGGGGGAGAAAGAGAAGGAGAGAAACAGCAATGTATGGTTGCCTCTCACATGGCCCTCATGGGGACCCGGCCCGCAACCCAGGCATGTGCCCTGACTGGGAATCGAACCGGGACCGTCTGGTTCCCAGCCCGCACTCAATCCACTGAGCTACACCAGCCAGGGCTTTAGCCTTAAGGCTTTTAAAGGAGGGGGTTTGGGGGAGGTCCCGGTGAGGATGCAATAGAATATTCATCAGTTCTCCAGGTGTGGCCTTTCAGGGGCACGGTCTCCACGGATTGGCCGGCTACAGGGCACGGGTCCTTAGTCGATGCAGCTGGTCCTGAGGTCAGCCCAGGTGTTGCTGGTCTGGTTTGGCTGCTTTTCTGGGCCTGGAGCTGAAACACAGCAGAGGCTTGGATATATCTGATGCCGGTCACAACCTCATTGTCCTGGGGGCTACATTCTTCAGGGCTATTCTCGGCCCCTTGTTTGCCCCCCCTCTGAAGGGGGTCCAACCCACATGACTAGCAAGATGCCAGAGGAGGACGGGTCAGGGGCAGGTCCCGGCAGCACCACCACAGAGATATGCTCCAGGAGGAAAGGTTACCCCCGGGGCGAGGTCCTTGTTTTCCCCGTTTTGCCCCTCGTTAGGCACCTGGGCCTCTCTGCCCTGGGGACATTTCCTGTCTGGCCCCTGTCCTTGCTCTGCTCAAGTCTGTCTGACTGCCGGCCACAGGAGGTGGGAAATAGACATGTGTCAAGTGAATGAGTGACAGATGTGAAGTTATCGCAAGATTTTCCAATTAATTTAAGTAGAGGATCATATTAGAAACGACAAGAATCTGTGAGAAACAAAGGTAGGAAGTCTGGAAGAGAAGCATTCAGGAAACAGAGACAAACATTAGAAGCCCACAGAACAGACTAATGGTTGAGAGCCAGGAAAAGAAGCCCCACCTTCTCCTATAGCATTAGGTGTCAAAGCAGAAGAGATTCAGATGGTGACGGAGACCGAGATTCTTGCCAAAACGTAAGTTCAGAATCTTTGGGGGCTCTGCCATCTTCGCTGATTTCATTCTTTTGATGTGTAAACAAAACTTGCTCCAGGCCTGCCAGTCAAATGGATCCTAATGGCGAAATTGGCTCTGTTTGAGTTTTTGATGTTGAACACTTGAAATGCATGTCTCCTTTAAACCTGCAATGGAAATTAGTTCAAATAAAGTAGGAGCTGGTGCCACTCACAGGAAGCGCTGAACATCACGTTGCAAAGTGGCTGAGAAAGGAGATGGGAGGGTCTTGGCTTCAGAAACAAGTAGAAGCGACCTAAATAATCAAAAATTGTATGTTCTTGGCAGAGAACTTGAAGAAAAAAATCTTTCATGGCGAGTGGTCTTACGAGTGTGTCAAACTAAAGAAGACAGTGCTGAGAATCAGAACTGAGGCGGCAGGCAAGGTCAAGTTCTGGGGCAGGGGAAATGGTGAGTGATTAGAGAGGAAGTGGGTCTGCAGAGAGGGGGATGGAGTGGGACTCACCGGAAGGCAAGGCCAAGACCTCACGCCAGCTGCTGACGGTATACAGAGGGAACTGGGTTCTTGCCTTTCCTGTCTCAGCTTCAGGTCACTGAGACCAGGCGGTAATCACGTCTTGGGGGTCTCTGAAATGTCTGAGGCGGGAGACAGCATAGGAAGGGCCCTGAGACTGCACAGCTATTACTGGCCAGTGTCTAGCATCCTGGTTGCCAAGAAACACCTTTGACCATTTAGGTCAAATAAACAGTTAACCGAGGCAGGGAGGAGGGAGGGAGACATGGCTCACACGCTAACTCAGCAGTCCTGAGCCTGGTCTGATAATATCGCCAGGTGTTCCAACATCGGAAGAAACACTGTGTTAGCAAGAAAGAAGGGAAGTCCTTGAAATCCTATGTGGCATTTCCACTGTCTGGGAAAGAAAGCCTTGAAGCCGTGCTTTCACCCCAGGGCCTGGAACGCGGGAGGGTCCCCGGTGCCCAAAGAAGAGCCCATAAGACAAGTTTGGTTAATTGGCTACCTCTGGTCACTGTCTGTTTTACGAGGGAGTCCCTGATGCTCACAGAAAGAGCCCATAGCTTTGGAAAGTGCCCCAACTTTAATGAACTGCCCCCTGTCATGTATTTATTTTACAACAAGATGAACAAATGGGGTCTGAGTGAGATAAGGACTCGGGCTAACAGACCCCCACACATACCTACGTTTGGGTAGTCACGTTCCCCCGGGAATCTGGAACCCATGTACCCGTTACTCAGTGTGTAACTTTTTTCTCCTGTCCCACCAACTATGTAAGTCCTCAGGACAAAGGTCTCTCTCTCTCTCTCTCTCTCTCTCTCTCTCGGGGGCTTGGGGAGCTCTTGGCTCTCGGGCCTCTGGCCACCCACGGGCTTGCCACTCTGGTCTTCAGCCGCTCTTACTTTGGCCGCCCTGCTTTGCCAGAAGCTTTGCCTTTCACTCCCACTCTACCCAGTCCCGTTTTCTCCCAGGGGGATGGACCACTAATAAACTGATTGCACGCTAATAGATGTGCTGATCTGTAATTCTTTACATGCGTCAGCGAGAAGAACCAGGTCTCTCCTGTCAGCATGGCCCTCATACCCTTTCATTACCGAGTCTTTGACCTCGGCCAGTTTGAGTTACATTGATTTTTCTCCCCTTGAAAAATAACTGATCTCTAGCTGAACCATGTAAGTTTTCCAGAGAAGGAAAATAACAAGAACCATACAGCTGGCTTGGTCCCTCACATGACACATTTCTTACCAAAATGAAATCTAAAAGTACACATGAACGGTGTTTCCCCTTCACTGAGCTTTTCCGTGTTGTAAGAGACAAACTTCTTAACCTCTTCTTTCCTCTGGTCCAGCTTATTAAATTACGATGTTGGCCGCTATTTGCACAAATGCGTTTATTCATTAGTGAAACATTTATTGAACATCTAGACTGTGTTGGGCCCTGTTTTAGCGGCTGTAAGAGAAGTTAATGAGGCATGTTCTTTGTCCTCAAGGATTGCCCACAGGAGAACTTTATATGTCTTACAGGTAAGTTGGCACAAGGAATAATAACCTACTTGAGCTAGATTAAAAAAGAAAGGGAAAATGTTAGGGATACAGGGGCAGTTCGTGGAAGTACAGGGTAGGCAGTGCAGTCAGACCTCACAAAGGGCTGAAAACAGAACATGGAAAAAGATAAACATGAAAGCAAGCTCTCTGTCTTTCCCTCCCTCCCTCCCTCCCTTCTGTATGCATGCCTCAGCATCTTGGTTTCTTATCTCTGCATCTCTGTTTTATACGAAATGCTGCAAAGTGGCACTTTCTGTGCTCCTTCAGGAAAATGGCCCCAAGTGAGCTTGAGCTGCTAGTCCATGTGGTCAGCAAAGACTCTGTCATCTCTGCACCCCAACTACACAGCCCTGGAGAAACTCTGATGGATCTGGCTTGGGGCAGGGTCAGCCCACATCCCTGGGAGGCAGGGTTGCCTGAGTCAGTGAGCCCCGGAGAGAATCGTGGCAAACTCAGCATGACCTGCGGGCACAGCAGGCAGACTGCTTGCGTGTCTGCCACGTAGGTAGTGAGGACAATGGCAGCCAGTAAGGACTGTCAGCCCGAGCAGAGCCAGCAGGCAAGGAAGGGCAGACTGTGTGTGTGTGAACGAGACCAGGGAGCTGGGCGATATAGATTCTACTCTTGTTGACCTGTTTTGTTTGTTTTTACGTTAATAATATTGCCAGGCGTTCCAACCTGGATAGAGAGTTTCTCTTGTATTTTTGGACATGATGCAACTCAACCAGTGCCAGGAGACCTGTCGGTGAGTCAGGCACAATGGATCCTGCGAGTCACTCAGCCTTGTCATCGATTTACTGGGTCACATTTGAGAAGTCCCCTGGTTACTTCATTTCAAAATTTCCAGGACTTATATGGAATTTCACATTCACTATCCTTCTAAGGTCTGGGGAAAAGAATATGGAACTATCACAAAATTCATTTCAACTTAGTAACTATTGTTAGGAACTCATTGCCAGGTACAGGACGGAAGTCTTGTGATGTAAACGTGTGAGATGTCAGAGATTCAGCATTTGAGTGAGAAGCGGAGCATACGCTTACAATTAAACTCAAGTCATACCGTAATGCATACAAAAATAAGGTTTTCTTAAACTAGAGGAGTCAAGAGCCAAGAAGGAAAAAAAAAATGGTTCTGAATGAAGGGGATAGGAAAGGTTGGCAGATGAAATAAAATTAGAATAGAGCCTTTTAAGAAATGGAGAAAAGGGAGACATTCCAGGCATAAACATAGCTAAGAAATTAGCAGAGAAGAACGGGCGATGTGGTCCGTGGTTACGTGAACTTGGCCTGAGTGTAGTGTACCCGAGGGGTGAATGGAGAGAGACTGCAGGGTGAGGGGAGGGTTCACCGGGAGTTTAAATGCTCAGGTACTTGAACATCATTCTGTAACCTGGAAAGATTTTCAGCAGAACAACTCTGCATTTTAGAAAGAGAATTGTGATGTATTTGACAGGCATTTCTCAAAAATGCATAATGTGGGCTTTTTGTTTAAAACAAAACAACCAATAGTAAGTGTTGCCATGATAAAGTGCAAGTTTTCTAACGAGAAGGAGGACTTTGGAAACCGCGTCTCCACCCCATGAGCCTGACCGTATCCCCACGTGGGAAGACTTTTCTGATGAGATAGGTAGTAACGTGACTTTTTGGACATTGTGTCCTGAAATGTACCAACAATTGGAAGATCTGCGTAACTCAGTAAACCAATATTTTCCAAATGACCAATACACAAAGGGACAAAATCTTGTATGGGTGAAAGACCTATTTGAAGTGCCCCATAAGCCAATGAATTTTAATGCACCAGATGTTGGAGGTCATCGAGAAGATGTAACTACTGGCCAACCCTGGCAATCAGAGGCTCCTTATCATTTCCTGTCTTTGGGATGTTCCCCCACCAGGAGCCACATCAAAGACTCAGCCTCGAGAGAGTAATGGGTGCTTGGGACTGTCTGGGTGGTCTATGTGACTGAACCCCATTAAGGACTTTATACAATAGATTCTTAAGATTCTGGCGGCTGGGTATAGAGATCCACAATTCTGTCCTCTTTTTCCCATGACACATCTGCATGATTCCAGAATAACTCATATGGTTTCATTGAAACTCCATATCATAACAGACTGAATGCAGAAGCAGATCTGAAAACACAAGTGTTTATTTCTAGGCAAGCATTTAAAAGATTGGCAAACAATGTAATTCTCATGAATTTTTTTATTTTGGGAAACAGTTATTTTACATAAAACATGTTTTTATGTTAACACATAATAGCTTTATTATTATTTTAAGGGGTGAACACAGAAATATTGGAAAATTTATCTGTTTCAATTTCTTTTTTGGTAAGCACTGGTAGAAATAATCCACATATACAAAAGTTCTTTGGGATCCTCAAAATTTTTTTCCAGCCATTTTGAGTTGTAACTGACAATTTAAAAGTTGACACATTTAAAATGTACAAAGCGATGGGTTGATATACACATACAAGTGAACTGTTTACCACCATCAAGCTAATGAACACATCTACCACCTCACATAGTTACTGTGTGTGTGTGTGTGGTGAGACCACTTAAGATTCACTCTCTGCAAATTTCAAGTATATCGTACAGTGTTATTAGCTATAGTCACCGCACTGTGCATTGGATTCCCAGAGCTCACTCATCTTACAGCTGAAAGTTTATACCCTACGACCAGTATCTCGGCACCTCCCCCACTGCTAGTCCCAGGTCACCACCCTTCCATTGTCTGCACCACGACTACACTTTTGTGGATTCCACACGGCAGTGAGATCACGTGGCACATGTCTTTCTCTGTCTGGCTTATTCCCCTCAGCATAATGTCCTCCGGGTTCCTTCATGCCATCGTAAATGGCAGGATTTCCTTCTTTCTACAGTTGAACAATAGTCCATCTATCATATACATCTACACATGTATATAAAATGCATTTTAAATACATTCACCCAAGAGATTCGCAAAAATTTTAAGAGTGTAAAGAGCCCCTGAGAACGAAGAGTTTGCGAAGCCCTCCCTTGACCCTCTCGCTTCCTGCCCTGCACCTGGGGCGCAGCACAGTGGGACCGAGGCAGGACGGCACCTGGGAGTTTTAAAGCAGGTGTTCTCCAACTTTCATCTCTAGAAACTTTCACACTCTTAAATGAATGTGGAGCTGGCGTCTATCATCTGTTTCCTGAAATTTGAAATGTTTGTCTGCTGTGAAAAAAATCTAACTCCTGATTTCTTTTGTCCCCATGCCTTCAAAACGTTCACTTGTGCAGTCCTGAGCACAAAAGCAAGAAAGGGTGCACTGTCGTCTCCAGCACCCAGACAAAGCTCCGATTCCTGCCGCACGGGAAGGAGCTCTCCCGCCCCCCAAACACAGTCTGTTCCGAGCACACACTCCACATTCCGGTGAGTCCAAGGAGCAGATCTGTTCATCTCCCTGAAACCTGGCTGACTTCCTGCAAGAAAGGAGTCTGGGTGTGGTGTGGGGTTAGCGAGCGGCCACCTGAGAGCTCCCTGGGGAGAGCTGAGGTCTTAGTAAGCCGGTGAGTAGCAGAGACAGGTCAGAAAGAAAGGCCCGCCGGTGTTTGTCAGGATTAGTAAGCAGAGTTAGTCAGACAGATAAGAAGACAGGAAAGAACCGGAGGCCATCCATTTTGGGTTCAAAGGTACAGAGTTTATGGTCATAATTAGGAAGAGTAATATTTGATCACTACCAATTTAAGACTTTAAAAATTGGAGACTCCAGCCCCAGCCATGGTGAAAGGGAGCATTCGATTTTCACCAATTAATGAAGTTCTTTCCACCTCGAATCCCTTGGGTTTCCAGTGACAGTAGTCAGCAACCCTTCCCGCTCCACAAGGGTTTGGGATGGAGACAATAGTAACTCCTTTAGTTTATTAAAACGCTTGCTTCACAAAAGCAGTCACTGAAAGAATTCTAGTTTCGGCCCTGGCTGGTGTAGCTCAGTGGATTGAGCGCAGGCTGGGAACCAAAGGGTCGCCGGTTCGATTCCCAGTCAGGGCACATGCCTGGGTTGCAGGCCAGGTCCCCAGTGGGGGCCACGTGAGAGGAAACCATACATTGCTGTTTCTCTCCCTCTCTTTCTCCCTCCTTTCCCCTCTCTCTAAAAATAAATAAATTAAATCTTTAAAAAAAAGAATTCTAGTTTCAGCTATATGCTGGGAATTTGTGGAGGAATCTTAGAAGGAGAAGTCAGGTTTAAAGAAAAGCGAATATCCTATTACTTCGGTTGGTAAGTAAAAATGCCACATGCGGTGGCAGAATGTTCTCTTTCCATGCAAGCAAGTAAAATGGTCGTGGTGGCCTGCAGGCTGGGAGGGAGGGTCACAGGTCCCCACCTGGGCTCCAATCCCTGCGTCTAGGAGTAAATCGCTCAAACTTAGCAATGCAATCAGCTCTGCGTTACCTGGGAGGAGAGGAACGAACAAGGAGAACACACACACACACACACACACAGAGCTCCTGCAGCAGGTCTTGCTTAAATGTCACCTAGGGTAATCATAGCTTGGGAGCCGGATTTCTTTCTAACCTGGTCGTTCCAGGCTTATTTTTGTCAGCTTCTCCGCCCACTTGGGAGAGGCAGGGCAGCCGCACACTGCACAGCGCCCCCCACCCCCGCCAAGCCCCTACCCCCGCCAGGAGCCGCCAAGGGCTGCAGAAGGCCCAGGGTCGTTCCACGGACCCGGGGGTCTCCGGTGGGCGGGAGTCCCGCTGCCAGGGGGCGGGGTGAGGACAAGATGGTTGTCACCCGTTGCCTTTCCCCGGGCTGTCCCCTCGAGAGCGGGACAGAGTGCCGTTCGCACCGGCCGCTTCCCCACGGTTTCCGAATCCGGGGCTGGGACCTTGGCGTGGAGCGAAGGTGTAGTGTCCGGGGGCGTGGGGCCCAGGTGCGGCCCGCGGGCCTGTCGGCGGGGCGGGGCGGGGCGGGCACATCCGTGTTAGCCGAGGCCCAGGGGCGGGCCGGGGCGGGTCTTGGCGCCCCCGGAGCTGCCCGAAGACTTTTCTCTGCGCTCGCCCGGCGGGGAGCTCAGCGCTCTGGACGGCCTCTGGGGAGTGGCGGGGTTCTTGGGTCCCTCTGCAGTCCCCGAGCAGTTACAGTCCCTGGGGCAGGCGCAGGATGCGGCCGGGACGCGCGGGGACCGCGCCGCGGCGCCTGGTGCTGCTGCTCATTCAAGGTAAGCGAGGGCTGCGCTCCGCAGGGGCGGCCGGAGGGACGGGTCGTGGGGACCCGGGCGCAGGCAGCGCGCGTCTCCGCTCCGACTCCACGCGGACCCAGGCCCCCAGCCATCCGAGGCGGGATGGAGAAACTTTCATCCGCGCTGCACCACCTGCTGTCCCCACGAAAGGGGGGACTCACCGTCTGTTAAGCACCCTTTAAAGTCAAGTCGGTACCAGCTCTGATTGTAGGCACACGCGCAGGTACACACCTGTGCACGGACAGTGGGCGTGAGTGGGTGTCCGGAGGGCGAGTCCCGCAGCCCGGCTCAGACAGGTGCCGTGCCAGACCCGGGCCGGGGGTCCCCGGGGTCCCGGGGTCCCGGGACTCTGCTCCTGGGCGGCAGCCTGCTCCTCCTCAGAGCCATGCCTGTGGCTTCGCGGAACCGGGAGCCGCAGGTGCTGATTTTTCACCCCAAGCGTGTGCTGGTGCCCCCACTTCTTCAGGGTGCAGCTCTGGTGTTTCTTGCCACAGAGGACAGAAAAACCAAGCGCCTCTTAGGTACTCGGCAGAGGGGAACTCTTCCTTCCCTCCTGCCTTCCTCTCATTGTTCTCGCGTCGCCTGTTCAACGAATGTAAACGCGGGCCAGGAAAAGTTCTTTCCACTTTCTTGATCTTGGCGCCACACGGGAGAACTGGCGTTGCGGCAGCTCCAACTGCAGGGCGGCGAGCGGGGCCCACGCCTCGCCTGACTCCTTCCGCCCCGCGCTGGGAAGTGAGGCTGGGGGAGCGGGGCGCTGCGCCACCCTGGCGCGCGGAGAGCGCTTTCCCCAGACCTTCTGCAGAGCCCCGTGCGGACTTCAGTGATTTTACTTCACTTGGGGCGGAGCGTGGGGGGAGTCACGTTTGTGTTTTGTAGTTTGATCAGCCATTGAAACAAATATATGGTCTCTGATTTTCAAATGTTTCTACAAGAAGTTAACATAAGTATTTCCTAAACTGTCCTCCCCTGAGGCACTTACCCAGTGGCTATTCCTTACTGTGGAAGAAACTTAATCCCTGTGACCCCAGGGCAATTTCTCAGGCCAGAGAGAACAGAGAAAGAGCCATACCATTCCCATGGCCAGCAAAAATAGGCATCATCAGATTTCCTGTTTAACCTGCGTCTGGTGCTCAGGAGCCCCCCACCTCCCGCCACCCCCCCACCCCGCCCCTCCGGCCCCAGGAGTGTTCTGAGGGGCCATCAACCCTAACCAGGGGTTTCAGGTACAGTTGGCTTCCCCTGGGAAATCAGGCCCTGCAACACAACAGCCTTCCCAAGAGCTAATAGACACTTAATTCCAAGCTTTTCATCCGCTTTAATTACCCATTATTAACCGAAGCTATGGAAACATAACATCATGTTCTCATGTCCATGGAGGAGTCGAGGCTTGTCTTTGACAGAGGAGGCAGGGAGGAATGCATTGCCGCAAGGCCGGAAGTCAGGCGCAGAGGCTTTACCCGGAGTTCCCCCACCGGGACAACTCCATGCGAGGGAGCAAGCAGAGGAGGTTTACAACGGCGGTGAAACCCTCTGTGGGGCCGTCTCTTCCTGCTGCTCCGGCTATTTACATTCTCAAGGAACAGGTTTCCTCCTAATCCAGGACCCTGACGACAAAGCTTTGCTGTTGTGACACCAGCGCAGGTTCCTAGGGGAGCAGCAACACTTTGGGGTCCCCTGAGTATCCAAGATGAACGCGAATAACTGAAATCTCTAGGTCAGCGGTGGCCGAAATTGTGTATGGCATTTCCCTATCTGAATAGAAGTGTTGAGGGTTCACCACTGCTACGCACGTGTACGGTTGTTTATAAACTGTGTACATGTACGATCACGTAACCTGAGTACATGCCAGAAATTAAAATGTTAGTGACATATGTGTGTAAGTGTTCATGCATCTTGCATTCTCTCCAGCATACACGCTAATTACTGGAGAAACATAAAACCCTCGCCTGTCATTTTAGCCCAGATTCAGGTTCACTTTCCATAACCCTTCTCCTGGGAGATTAAGAGAAGCAGCGCCCGTAGTTCGGTTCCAGACTGCTCACCTTCCGCCGACCCGGCCTCTGTCTAAGTGCTTGCAGCCGAGATGGTAGTCGGCCGGCTGGGGACGGACAAGAAAGACCACAGAGGCCTAGATAATCCACAGTAACTGATAGGTCCGGAGGGGCAAGGGAAATGTCCTTGCGAAATGCGTGAGGTCACTCACTCACACCGTCTCCTCGGGGCTCTACCACAGACTGTTCTCCTCCCCCTCACTTCCCCCCAGGCTGTGAGTATTCTTACTGCTCTCCTGCTGAGCAAGTCCTTGTAATACCTGGTCCAGCAGGGCTTTCCTCCTGAAGCACCCTCCACCTCTGGCTCCTGCCCTCCCTGTTCTTCTCTCACCTTCCTGGCTGTTCTTTCTTCGGCTCCTCCACTGGCCCTTGCGTTTGGCCCAGTCCTGGGTGCTGTTTGCAGAGTTGCATCCTGCATCTTCCTCTTCATCCCACTCATTCTGTCTGGACCAGTCACAGCGCAAGCCAGCCTCCCGACCAGGCTTCTGCGCCGCCTCCCCGAGCAGTGCTTCCCGCTGCCGCCAGCATCTGCAGCTGGATGTTCTATGAGAGTGTCAAACGCAACATGTCCCCCACGGAAGTCGGGGGGACCTGTCCTCTGAACCCTAATCTTCCATTGTCTGCTGTTGTTTGAGGGCCGCCTTCCGTGCAAACACTAAACAGGGGCCTGGGCCTCGTTCTTAGAGTCACGGCCCAGCTCCAGCTCCCAGTTCTGTCCTCTCTCCCCAGCCCGAGCGACCTGTGCTGTGCCATCTACGTCGCACCCTGGGTTAGTGTGTGTGTGTGTGTGTGTGTGAACCACTGTAGTTTTTACACTGGTTTTCCTGTATTTGTCCTTATCCCTCCGGCCCAGTCAGTCTCCTCGTGGTCCAAAGTTATCTTTCTAAAACTGGTCTGCATCCAGTCACTCCCTTGCTTCCAGCGTTCGGAGGCTCCCCATCTTGGGTAGGGTAAAGTCCAAATTTCTTGGCAGGTTCGAGAAAGCTCTTTGCCATCTGGTCACGGCAAACCCGTTCAGCCTTTCCTCTACCACACCCGCCCTGCTCACACACAGAGGCACCCACACTACACTTGTGCACACCCCCCCCAAGGCCATATGTACACACCTCACATCCCTTCTGTGAACTGACTGCACCCGATCGTAGTTAGTGTTAGCACATTTTCCAGACTGTTCTCTTTGCCTTCCCTGCCTCGTCGATGCCTTGTCCCTTTTTTTTCACCCCTTTGCAACTCCCCGTGTGGTGTGTTCAGAGAAACGGCCTCAAGCACAATGATCAAGCGGGGAAGTGTTTTTTTAAATAACAAAAAGGAAAGTCTGAAGCAATCTCTCATTTCTGGGACCTGCCCAAACCCCAGACCACCCTCTGATAAAGTCACCCCCTCTCCCACGGCCCCCCAGCTACCACTGCCCAATCTCGCTAAGCCTTGCTCTCTTAAACACTGGTTTATGAGCCTCTGTTTGATTTAAATTAATGGATCGGGGTGCAGGATTTAGTATTTAAAAACAATTACTCATATGCGTCTGATGTACAGCCAGGTGTGGAAGTAACTGCTGAAATATTAGCCCCACACCCCTCGGTCCTAACCGACTGAAGCTCCAGTGTTGCCCGCACCGCCCGTTGTGAGGGGACCGCCGAGACAGGTGGATTCAACACCAAGAGGCAGTGGGTGTGTCACCCGGAGCGAGTTCCCTCCAGAGTGGTGCTGGCTGCTGCTGTCCCCTGTGCTAACCGCCGTGGGCAGGTCCAAAGGGAGAATTCTGTCGCTGTAAAGACAGGAGCTCCTCACGGTGGAATTTTAGACATTCCGCAAAATAAAGACACATTCTGCCAGTGTGTCAAAAAAAAAGACTGTCTACCCTGGCCGGGTAGCTCAGTTGGTTAGAGCGTTGTCCCCATATGCCAAGGTCGTGGGTTCGATCCCTGTTCAGAGCACATACAAGAAACAACCAATGAAGTGGAACCACAAATCAATGTCTCTCTCTCTCTCAAATCAATAAAAATGATTAAAAAAGAGAGATTATCAAAAAATATTTGGGACCAAAAACGTCATCCTAACATCAGGTGAATTGACCGCTACCATCCCCAGCTGCAGCCCTGGCTGCCAGCCCTGCTGGAGATGTTGTTGAAAGGTTCGGCATGAAAGAGGAAGAAGCACTGTGATCGTCACATCAAAGATGTGGAGGGTTTTGCGGTTTGTATGTTTGTTTCATCTGTTGTGGCGACTAATGATTTACCACAAAAAACGTACGGAAGAGCAGCTCTCTGGAGAGAAAAATCTTGATGCCACAAAGCCGAGATGACTCCAGGTGCTGCGTGCGGAAGGGAGTCCTGCAGATGGTCCGCAGCTGCTCTGCTGACCTGGCTACGGTGACTTCTGACACCTGGGGTCCGAGCAGATTTTTGTGCAGTGACTGCATTATGTCAGGCAGGGTGCTCACCCAGTGTGGGACCGAAGGCGACGTGAAACCTGGTCGGAGCGGCTCCAGTCCACCGGAGAACAAGTGCGGACGTGAGGGAAGGACATCGGCTCAGCCCTGGGGGTCCTGACCAGCGCCGCGCATCCTGCCCTCCTCCCTTCTGCCGAGTCCAGTTGTTGGGTTGACCCCGCCCCCCACAGCTGGGAGGTCAGGGGACATGGCCCAGTGATTGGAGAGGCAGTCCTGGTGGTCCCGTACCTCTCACAGGGTCTGATTTAGACACGGGCAGGTGATGCAGTTTGGGCCCATGAGACATGGAAGGGGATCTGCCTTGGGACTTTGGGGGAACTTTTTCATTCCTAAGAGAGGCACTCTTAAGAAACATTGTCAGATCCAGACATGAAGCTGGGAACAGCTACGGTTGTCGTGGTGTCAGCTGACCTGAGGATGAAGCCAATACACCGTCCTCCGGGAAGATAGAATGATTGCGGGTCTTTGACCGTTTTTCCAGTTTTGGAATTCTTGAAATTTACAGCCATCTTATCTCTTGGTGTCTTAAAAAATTTCCATCTCGTTTAAATTTTTGGTTGTTTCCATTATGTTGTATTGTTTACGCCTATAACATAGAGACGTATGGAGAGTTTCCAGATCATAGTAGGTGTCATAGGGTCACCTATAGTTAATTGCCAACGAGTGGTTCAAAACTAAATGCCGAGTTCGGAGGATGGAGAAGATCCCTGGGACACGTTTGAGTATGAAGCAGTCAGAGAAGCCTTCACGGGGTCGAGAAAGAATCATTACATTTCCCATCTGCTACGAAGGACCTCAGGGGTCACAAGGTCCAGTGCCCCCTTTTACCAGAGCTGGCAGTGACGGTGTGGTGGTGTCAGATGCAGAGCCCCGTGACCACGAGCAGGACACACGTGTCCCTCAGCCAGGGGTTTTAGACGCTTGCCTAAGGAAGGAGAAGGTCCTTCCGCCCAGGACACACGGCTCCAGGTGTTCACGGAGGGTGAAGGCTGAGAGGTGAGCAGGCGCCACCGCGACAGGCCTGTGAACCATGCTAAAGAGCCTGGCTTTATCCTGAGGACAGTGGTAAGGATCTGAAGAGACAGGATCAGATCGGTTCCTCAGGCAGGTCCCTCTGGCAGCAGGGAGGGTGGTGGGCTGAATGGAGAGGCCACACCGAAGGCACCAAGGCCACTTGAGAAGAGTGGGTTCTCGTTTTGGTTTTGGCTGAGCGCACCCATTGAGGGGTGATGGCGATCAACGTGCAGGTAATGGCCGTGGGGAAAGACAGCAGGGGACAGGCTTGAAAGATGTTAAGGGAGAATGGCCAGGATTTGGTGGGTGATGTGCCATGGTGACAGCGACAGGGAGGAGGTAGGACTGAGACCCAGGTGTCGGAAGCGGACGGCTGGCTGGGTGCCGTTTACCGAGACAGGTGGCGCTGATGGAAGGCCGGTCGGGGGGAAGATGACTAAGTTCAACGCAAGGCGTCCAGGTGTGTGCGTGCAGTGAGTGGGTGGCGGTGTGTGTACAGGGACAGGGTGAGGCGGGGCTAGAGGTTTAGGCATCTAGAGAGTAAAGGAAGACATGGCGTCGGTGAGTCGGGCGCAGAGACTGGAGGACGCCCTGACCAGAACTGGAAGAAGGACCCCGAGGGCGGCTGGGGGAGAGGCGACCCGAGAGAAGGAGCAGCCAGCCAGCGAGGAGGAGACTGGGTAGTGGGGCACACGGAGCTGGTGTGAGAAGGGAGCGTGGTCAGTGGGCTCCACTTCCTCACACACGTCAAGTCACGGGGCTGCCTCGGCGAGGAGTGACAACATGGAACCCAGAGGGCAGCGGGCTGGGGACAAAATGTCATGGGTCAGTGCAGTTGGGGGCAAAGGACGACAGTGGCTGGAGGGACAAGATGGGAGCTTTTGCCTGGAGCCAATACACATGGGAGAGACTTGCATAAAAAAGACCGTAATGAGGTTTTCTTTGCTCTCTCACAGTCACGCGTGACACACTTGTAACATTTAAGAACTCCCACTGAGGCCTGTGTGCTTGGCGGGGCCCCGAACCTTGGGGACAGGGCGGGGGGCAGCAAGGAGGAGCACTGGGCTCCGCGGCCAGGGCCTGACCCGGGAAGGAGAGGGGTGCTGGGCGACCCCCAGCCCCAGATGAGAGGTTGCAGCCGAGCCTTTGATGGGAGGCAGAGGGGGCCCAGGCTGTGGAACAGAGAGGGCAGTGGGGATGGCAGGAAGGAGGGGTTGGCCTTGGCCTGGGAAGGGGGACAGCCCGGGAGTACGGCCCACGCACCTCCCGCTCTCCAGGAGACACAGGTGCGTTTCTGAACGCACCCACCGCCCTGACGTGGTTGTGGTGGGAAAGCTCAGTGCCATTGTCAGGGTGTGTAACCTGTAGA
>PVJI01029521.1:0-15196 GCA_004026765.1 Micronycteris hirsuta
AATCTCTGTGTGGGGACAAATAATGTAGTTTAATTCATTTGCATGTGGCTTTCCAGTGATCCCAGCACCATTTATTAAAGAGACTTTTTTCCCTCCATTTAATGTTTTTGCTTCATTTTCAAAAATTGTTTGCCCAGACGTATGTGGGTTTATTTCTGCACTCTCAATTCTGTTCCATTGGTCTGTCTATCTGTTTTTCTGCCCCGGCCATGCTGTTTTGATTATGACTTTAATCATATGTGGATGTAAAATTTAAAGCAACAGAAAAACAATACAAACAAACAAAAACTCATAGACACAGGTATCAGTATGGTGGTTACTGGAGGGAAGGGGGGGATGTAGTAAAGAGTAAAAGGGTCAAAACATGGTGAAAGAAGGAGATTTGACTTGGGGCAGAAACACGCAATGAAATCTACAGATGAGGTATTATAGAATTATGCACTTGAAACCTGTATAATTTTATTAACCAGTGTCACCACAATTAATTAATTTTTTAAATTACAGATATTGAGAGGGAGGAGATAACATCTACTTAACGTAGCTTAGCTTTAAATAAATCAGTTTATCTGATGTCACCCAGGACATATATCACCTGCATTTTACAAACAACAGTGGAACATTAACTGGCCCAAGGTCAAAAGGGAATGAAGGAATTTGAACATAGTTCTTCCTGATTCCAAAATTATTTCTTTTTCTAATAAATTATAATTTCTGCTAAAATGAAGCATCTATTCAGTACTCTAAACTATAAATAATGTTGTACTAGATTGAATAGTGTCTTGCAAACAGCCATGTCTCTCCAGCACTTCAGAATGTGACCTCGATTGAAAATAATATTGAGGCAGGAGACAGCATGGGAAGAACTCTGAGACTGCAATACTGTTACTGGCCAGCGTCTAGTATCCTCGTTGCCAGGAAACGCCTTTTACCAATTAGGTAGATTAAATAGTAAACCGAGGCAGGGAGGAGGAAGGAGACGGGTCTCACATGCTAACTCAGCAGTCCCGAGCTTGGTCTGATAATATTGCCAGGTGTTCCAACATCACAAGAAACACCATGTTAGCAAGAAAGGAGGGAAGTCCTTGAAATTCTATGTAGCGTTTCCACTATCTGGGAAAGAAGGCCTTGAAACTGTGCTTTCATCCCAAGGCCTGGAATGCGGGAGAGGGTCCACGGTGCCCAAAGAAGTAACCCATAAATAACTGTGGAAAGTGCCCCAATTTTAATTAACTGCCTCCTGTCACGTGTTTGTTTTACAACAAGATGAACAAATGGAGTCTGGAGCAAGATAAGTCTTCGGACTAACAGACCCTCACACATACCTAAGTTTGGGTAGTCACATTCCCCCAGGAAAGCTGACACCACATTCACCCGTTAATCAATATGCAACTTTTTTCCTCTTATCCCACCAACTATGTAAGTCCTCAGAACAAAGGACTCTCTCTCTTGCTCTTGGGGGCTCAGGGTGCTCTTGATGCTCTTGGCTCCTGGGCCACTGGTCCTCTTGCCACCCGGCCTCAGGCTGCCCAGGGACTTGCCACCCTGGTCTTCAGCTGCTCTTACTTTTGCCTCCCTGCTTTGCCCTGAAACTTTGCCTTTCACCCCCGACTCTACCCAGTCCCGTTCTCTTCCATGGGAACGGGTCACTAATAAACTGATTGCACGCTAATAGATTTGCTGATCTGTAATTCTTTACATGCATCAGCAAGAAGAACCAGGTCTCTCCCATCAACAGTATTATTGCAGATATAATAGTTGAGATGAGGTCATTACTATTCATCATTACTACTCATCTCATATTGGAGGAGACCCTAAATACAAGGTTGGTGTCTTTTAAGGAGGTCATATAAAGACACAGAGAAACACACACACGCTCACACACATACAGACGGACATGTGAAAATAGACACAGAAATTAGAGTGATGCAGCTATAAGCCAAAGCATGCCAAAGATTGCCAGCTACCAGCAGAAGCTAAGAAGACGCTTTCAAAGGAAGCATGGTCCCACTGACGCCTTGATTGCAGATGACTAGCCTCCAGAGCTGAAGAGAATAAATTTCTGTTATTTTAAGCCACTAAGCATGTGGGATTTTATAGGTTGCCCCAGAAAACTACTACCAAGGTTAATTAACAAAGAAAGTATAATTTGCTTGTTATAGTGTTAGAAATAAATGATCTTTAACAATTAGAGGACACTTTAGAGTCTTGCATTTCCTCAAAGCCATAATTAAAATCATTGATTGCTAATGAAAATGTACTTATTAATTGTTTTTATCATCTGTTGCCTCATTTGACTACCTCCCCCTCCACACCCATATAGCCAAACCCAAACACGCAACCCCCCATAATGTCTTTGCTCAAATATTTGTTAGATAAATGGTTCAGTGGAGGGCTGGAGGGATTCATCATTAAAATGATCAGCTTAGCTATTTGGAAAAGTTGACTAACTGAAAGTTTTAATTCAATTTTCGGCCAAACATTCAAAGTGAATATGAAAACTTTGTCACTGACTTTTCCTCTTACGTATACAAAAAAAAAAAAAAGCCTCACATATAAATATGATAAAATGGCTAAAGAACTAAACTCTATTGTTTTTACTTACATCTACTGCCACTTGAAAGAATACTTGCAAAGTAAGAATGGAATATATGATTGGAGGAAACAATTCTGAGATTGTCCCATCTCAGAAGTTATTAGCAAAAATATCTGCACACAGAGTAGGGGTCATATCTCTGTGCCTCCAAAATCTCAATGAAAACAAAAACTGGAAAACTAGCTATTCATATACAAGTTGATAAAATTTCTGTATGTTAATATCTGAACTTTATACATTGTAAAAAGACAGAATTCTTTGTAATTATGACATTACTTTTAACCAAAGATTTAACTGGAAAAATCTGAACCGATTTGGAACTCCCTTTAGAAGAGAATTCTCAAATTTCCAATATAAAGAAAAAAGGAGCTCTAGACAGGACCAAAATAGAAGATAAATCCAATGCCATTAGCTTAGTAGTTAACTACACAACCACATCTTTAGATATGTCTACATGCTATTTCTTTGCATCTTTTATATTTGTGTTTAAATCAGTAATTGAAATAGTGTGTCTTTCACAACACATCTTTTTTTGTGTTCAGTAAAACTTCTTCTCACCAGGCAAGAGGAAATAAAACTCACAATTGCCAAAACAGAGAAGAGAAATCAGCTAACTCTATTCTTTATTCTTCTTATTTCCTTGCCTCTGCTCCATTGTAAAAAAGAAAAACCCTCTCTTTCACTGATATAGTAAACATATGCAGTGGCCGTCGGCTCTGTGTCCCACAACAGGTCACTTCCAATCAAGCTTGAGCGGAAGGACAGAAACACAAATGAATATGTGATCCAAGAAACTAAATTGTCTTTTTTGTAACCCATTTGTTTCCATAGCTTATCTGAATCCTAGAAGCTGTGTCCTTGGAATTGCTGAGCAAGGGTGACATCACATGTCGCAGGCGTCCAGAGCACCCTTGGTGTTAACAATGCAGGACAAGAGACACGTCTCCTGCACACGGTGCCATCTCCAAGGGCGCAGCTCATTTTCTTTTACTTCCTGACTTGCCATAAAACACACTATTCCCACAACTCAGTGTTTAAAAAAAAAACAAGATTAATTTGTCCACAATTGAAAATTGATATAAACTCTACTTACAAATTATTGAACTTGATTATATCCCCTCAAGAGTCCCAGTGTTTTTGACAATTTAAATAAGAATTACTAACTGGGTAAAGTTTTTCATCTGCTTTGACATATCATATTATACAGTACTTCTACAATGGAGATAAAATATTGTCTATAGCTATTTCCAGTAAATATATCTTTGTGTAGAAAGCATATTAAAAACTAGGAACCAAAATCTTAATTAACAGCAATTTATATAAATAGAAGAAGACTCAGGTTATATTTATAAAAATGTAACAGCCTTAAGCAAGCTGTTCAATCTCTTTCAGGCTCAAATTCCTCTCTGAAAACTCTGGATTAGAAGGTATGCCCTACCAAACTTTACCACTAATAACTTTGTTATTGGAATTGAATCAGATACATCAAAAAAGCGTTATGAAAAAAATACATCTTTAAAACATTCTTAAATCCTTAAGTATCCTTAAATCTTAAATATCCTTAAATATTTTGTTTTATGAAAATAAAGCAAGCATGTATGTTTTAAATTGAATAAAGTTAAAAGACGTGCCAAAAATAATAATCTTCTCTTACCTTATCTATCTTCTAATCTCACTTTTTATTTTTTCCTGCCAATTTGTTTTTAATTGATGAGATACCTGATCAATTTGGAAATCACTGTTCTAATCCTGAATTTCTTTTTTTTTATTGTTGTTCAAGTACAGTTTTCTGCCTCCCCCTACTCCTCCTCCTCCCCAGCCATCCTCAGCTCCTTCCCCTGTTTCCATCCCCTCCTTGTTATTGTCCATGTGCCCTTTATAATTGTTCCTGTAAACCCTTCACTCTTTTCCCCCATTATCCCCTCGCCTTTCCCCTCTGGTCACTGTCAGACTGTTCTCAATTTCAATGTCTTTGGTCATATTTTGCTTGCTTGTTTGTTTTGTTGATTAGGTTCCAATTAAAAGTGAGATCATATGTCAGTTGTCTTTCACCACCTGGCTTATTTCACTTAACATAATGCCCTCCAGATCCATCCATGCTGTCGAGAAGGGTAGGCGCTCATTCTTTCTCTCTGCTGCATAGAATTCCATAGTGTAAATGTACCATAGTTTTTGATCCATTGATCTACTTATGGGCACTTAGATTGCTTCCAGCACTTGGCTATTGTAAATTGTGCTGGTATGAACATTGGGGTGCACAGGTTCCTTTGAATTGGTGTTTCAGGGCTCCTAGGGTATAATCCCAGCAGTGGAATTGTGGGGTTGAAAAGCAGCTCCATCTTTAGTTTTCTGAGGATATTCCATACTGTTTTCCACAGTGGCTTCACCAGTCTGAATTCCCACAAACAGTGTACTAGGGATCCCTTTTCTCCACAACCTCATAAGCACTTATTTTTTGTTGATTTTGTTATGATGGCCATTGTGACCGGTGTGAGGTGGTATCTCATTGTGGTTTTAGTTTACATTGCTCTGATGGCTAGTGATATTGAGCATCCTTACATATATGTCTTTGGACCCTCTGTGTGTCCTTGGAGAACTGGCTATTTGGATCATTTGCCCATTTTTAATTGGGTTGTTTCTCTTCCTGGAGAGAAGTCATGTGAGTTCTTCATATATTTTGGAGATCAAACCCTTGTCTGAAGTATCACTTGCAAATATATTTTCCCATAGAGTTGGCTCTGTTTTCATTTTGCTAATGTTTGCTTCAGCCATGCAGAAGCTTTTTATTTTGATGAGATCCCATTTGGTTATTCTTTCCTTTATGTCCCTTGCTCTAGGTGACATATCAGAAAAAATATTGCTGTGTGGAATATCTGAGATTTGCCTGCATATGTTCTTATCTAGGACTTATATGGTATTGTGACTTATATTTAAGTCTTTTATCCATCTTGAGTTTATTTTTGTGTATGGTGTAAGTTGGTGGTCAAGTTTCATTTTTTTGTATGTAGCTGTCCAGATCTCCCAAACCATTTGTTGAAGAGGCTATAGCACCCAAATATATAAGGAAAATCTTGGAGGACTTCAAGAAAGCTATAGATAGCAATATACTTATACTAGGGGATTTTAACACCCCAATGTCAACAATGGGTAGATCTTCTAAACAAAACATCAACAAAGATATTGTGGCATTGAACAATGCTCTAGATCAAGTGGACTTAAGTGATATATATATATAGAACTTTTCATCCCAAAGAAGCAAAATACATTCTTTTCAAATGCACTTGGAACACTTTAAAAGATAGACCACATGATAGGACACAGAACAAGCCTCAACAAATTTAAGAAAATTGAAATCATATCAAGCATTTTCTCGGACCACAAGGGCCTGAACTAGAAACCAACCTCGAGGAAAAAACTCAAAAACACTCAAATTCATGGAAATCGAATAGCATGCTATTAAACAATGAATGGATTAAGAATGAGATCAAGGAAGAAATCAAAAAGTTTCCAGAAACAAATAAAAGTGAACTCACACTGTCCAAAACTTACAGGACACACAAAAGCAGCCCTGAGAATGAAGTTCATAGTAATACAGGACTACCTAAAAAAGATAGAAACATTTCAAACAAACAACCTAACCCTACACCTATAAGAACTGGAGGAACAACAATGAACAAAGCCCAGAGGGAGTAGAAGGAAGGACATAATCAAGTCGGAGCAGAATTAAACAACATAGAGTCTAAAATAACAATCCAAAGGATCGATAAATCCAGGAGCTGGTTCTTTGAAAAGATAAACACAATCGACAAGCCTTTAAGCAGACTCATCAAGAAAAAAAAGAGAAAGGATGCAAATAAACAAAATCAGAAATGAAAAGGAGAGATTACAACCGATAACACAGAGATATAAAGAATTGTAGGAAATTATTACAAAGAACTATGTGCCGAGAAATTTGAAAACCTGGGTGAAATGGACAAATTTCTAGAAAAATATAATATTCTAAAACTGAATGAAGAAAAAGCAGAAAGCCTGAACAGAGCAGTAACAGCTGCTGAAATTGAAGCAGTAATGAAAAACTCCTGGCACACAAAAGCCCCGCACCAGACAGTTTCACAGGAGAATTTTACAAAACATCGAAGAAAGAGCTAACCCCTATCCTTCACAAACTATTTCAAAAAATCCAAGAAGAGGGTTTTCTGTTTTTAACAGATCTCTCAAAATATAATAATGTTTCAGAATGCCCAGGCATAGCAGGTTTCTTCTTTCCCCTAGAACACCAACTTTCCATAGCTATTTTCCTACTCTAATTTCTACTCTACAGCTGTAAATATTGAGAATTTCGTCAAGAATTCACTTTTGGGAATCTCTTGTTTCATGGATGTCAGTTCTTTTTTTGTTTGTTTGTTTCTTGCATATTCTCTAGTCTCTCTAAAAAGGGTGGATGATAAGAAACAGTGTCTTTCTGATTTCTTGCATGTTTAAAAATGTTATATCACATCCTCTCGGTTGAGTAAATTTCCCCAACTACGTAGATATCTCTCTTCATCTCCACTGGATGGTTTCCATCCTCAGAGGACATAGAGAACAGTAGGTAGTTGAGTGCTGCAGTGTTTTTAATTGCTGTTCAATTACAGTTGTCCCCATTTTCCCTCATAACTCTCCCTTGCCCTACCCTGACGGCTCCAGTCTTGATTCTAATTACAAGTGCATCCACCCTAAGGCATGAACCCCAGTGCCTTCCCGCATACATCCTGTCCTTGCAGGGATACACGAGGTAGCAGACAAAGCAATGTGAATGTAACACTAAAAACAGTTCAACAGCCTCCCTGCCAGTGAGAACAAGTGTTTTATGGTGCCCAGAAGTTCCCAAATGCAGAAGCTGGTATTTACCTATGTAGATAGTTATTCACGTTCCAGCTTTTTATCTCAACTAATATTCCACCCAATATCACATTGAGGTTAGGGCCACGGCTCAGGTTACTTTCCCCCCAAATCAGCCTGCTCACATTTAGTGTCATAGTATACTGTATGGACTTGGGTTTTAGTCTGTATTTTTCATACCTCAATAGACAGTTCTTATTATATTACATATCTATTTAAAGCCTTTTTAGAGCAAGAGAATACCTTTTCCTTAATATCTTATAGACAATAGTTGGCATTAGAAAGAATTCATTTGTTTTTCTACTCTCAGTACACTGAGTTCCATTTTTTTTAATGCAAACAATTTTTTCCCTTTAAAGTGTTAGCATACTTCTTTTTTCCCTTTTTTATTGATATTCAAATACAGTTGTCTCCATTTTCCCACCACCACTTTCCCCCGCCCTACCACGCCCATCTTCCACCTTCAATCCCACCCCCCCACTGGCTCTGTCCATGGGTACCTCATTCATGTTCATTTATGTCCCTTTCCCTTCTTTCCCATGTTATTTCTCTCTCCCCTCCCCTCTCATTACTATCAGTTTGTTGTCAATTTCAATGTCTCTGGCTATACTTTGCTTGCCAGTTTGTTTTGTTAATTGGGTTCTACTTATAGGTGAGACAATCTGGTATTTGTCTTCACCGCTTGGCTTACTTCACTTAGCATAATGCTTCCCAGTTCCATCCACGTTGTCATGAAGGGTAGGAGCTCCTTCTTTCTTTCTGCTGCATCGTATTCCATTATGTAAATGTACCATAGTTCATTGACCCACTCCTTTATTGATGGGCACCTAGGCTGCTTCCAGCACTTGGCTATTGTAAATTGTGCTGCTGTGAACACTGGGGTGCAGAGGTTCTTTTGAATTAGTGTTTCAGGATTCTTGGGGTATAAAACTAAAAATGGAATTGCCTTTTGACCCAGCAATTCCACTGCTGCGTTTATACCCTAAGAATCCTGTTAGCATACTTCTAAAATGTTAAGTTGAATTGGCTCGTAATATTTTGTTCTTAACTGTACTCCTCTTCCATATACCATTCAAGGTTAGAAAGTAAACACTTTCAGGAACTTGAAGGCATAACTTCCCGAACTTCCAAGACCCAGTGTTGCTATTCCATTCTCATCAAAAGTTTGGGTATTTACATGTGATATCAGGGTGGACTTCACTAAAGAGCAGACAATTGACAATCTAATTATTTCTGAGGTTCAAAATCTTCAAGGTTACAGGCTGAAATAAACCATTCACAAGTAGAATTATCTTAGCTGAAGACCTATTTTTGCAATCTCAAAGTTAATATAAATGTCCTAGGAAACAAAGCTTGTAAACCAATGCATAATTACCAAGATGCTTACCACACCCCCTCCACAAAAATCTCTATTTGGTAGCTAAAGGACTCTATATTATATTTTACCTTAGAGATATGTGATTGTTTAGCATAAAACAATTTAATTTATTTATCTTTAAAGCACAAATGACAACAATGTTAGCCAAATTGCAACAAATATGGTACTAATATTTTCCTGCTTCATGATAAATGACTCTTCCTATAGTTTATTTTCATTTTTCATAAATCTAACTCAAAGATGTCTATGAGCCCAAAACCGCTTTAACCTAGTGGAGGCTGGGTTAAAATAGAAATTGTTGAGTAAAGCAGCTCTTGGCCTTTTGGCTAAGGTCAAGTGCAAGTAGAAACTAAATATAAATAAATCATCAAGAGAGACTACTAAATTTTAAAAAAAGACAAAGTACATTTCCAAAATCTTATATTTTGACCATTCATAAAAGTTTAACTCACCAGAAAACTTTCAGCTTTTAACCTCATTTTTCAATACATTTTCATTGAGTAGTAGTGAGATAGTAAGCTTAAGAAAAATTTCCAAGTTACTGTCCTTTCTGATCCATTCATTTGTTCCATGACCTCCTGTCTTGACACTGTTGGACCTCAATTTCACAATCTATAAAACCATTTCTGTTAGATTTGCTGTTGGATCAATTACTCAGGTCTCGAAATATGTTAGGAGAAAAAGAAATGACACATCTATCCCACCTCTTTATAGTATGCAGTTCAAAATAATGCAGGCCTTCTGCATTGCTTAAATCGCTCTATAGTCTGAATTTTCACATATTATATGTTTAATTCTTTCTATGTATTTTATATAAATTAAGGATATTGTAATCATGATAATTAAATCTGGATTTAATCATCTTCTATCTAGATTTAGGGAGTTAAAAATACAGTTGGAAAACTATAGAAAACATAGAATATATAGTGGCAAAATTACACAGGGTGGGCAAAAGTAGATTTACATTTGCGAGTATGTGAAAGTTATTCTTGTATTATTATTTATTAATTATTTTACTATTTTCCACGCAAACAACTGTAAACCTACTTTTGCCTATGCCTGTATTTCTCTGATAATATTTAAAATTGTTTTCTGCTTGGAAAAAAAAAGTTCTCTTCTAGTGACAGTGAAGAAACAGGTAATATCTCGGATTCTCACTGCAAAATGCAACCTCCGTGGAGCCCTTCTAAAGACTCAAAATACTTTTCTCCTCTTTGTAGACATGAGCATTTTAACTTCTCTAGTGCATGTGATATAGAGAAATTGAAAAGGAAGAGTGGTAATAACAAATATTGGACTCTACCCACAAGATACACAGATGGAGAAAACATCATACATAATTTGATACAAAATAATTTCTAACTGTACTTAAGTGCTATCATCTCAACTTCTTTAGGTTTATGCCTTGAGAAAGCCTCTATAAACATTGTAATGAAGATGTCCAGCATTTTCGCCAAGTCTTCTTTGTTTTCCCTTTATGAATCTTGAATATTGTTTCATTAATAGAGCAATACTGTGAGAGCATTTGAAATATTATTCCATTTCTAATTATTAGTCATGAGATCAGTTCAATTGTTTAAATATTAGTCATTTTATATCTTAATAATGAAAAAGTTGCTTTTTTATTAAAATTGAAAACCTCACCATTACATTTATTTTAATTTTTTTATTGTTGTTCAAGTGCACTTGTCTCCATTTTCTCTCATCGCTCTCCCCTGCTCCACCCACCCCCAACTCCCACCCTCCATCTCACCCCCTTTTGATTTTGTCCATGGGTCCTTTATACATGTTCCTTGATTACACTTCCCCTTCTTTCCTCTATTATCCCCCTCTTCTGACCCCTCCCCTCTGGTTACTATCAGTTTGTTCTTTATCTCAATGTCTCTGGTTATATTTTGCTAGCTTGTTTGTTTTGTTGATTAGGTTCCGCTTATAGGTGAGATCATATGGTATTTGTCTTTCACCAACTGGTTTATTTCACTTAGCATAATGCTCTCCCGTTCCATCCACGCTGTTGCGAAGGATAAGAGCTCCTTTCTTTCTGCTGCATAGCATTCCATTGTGTAAATGTTTCCCTTAAGATCATTAAATTAAATTGAGAAGGCAAAAAACAAACACATATTCACCCAGTATAATGACGACTCTACTTTTAAGGTGCTTTTAAGAAAGTCTTCCTCACTAATCACAGAAATTGGAGTAAGACAGGCTGTACTCAGATTTCCTTACCACTTAGCTAAGCATCTAGAAACCTTATACCCTTTTCTCCTAAGGTGACTTAAAGTGCCTTTCATTTCTTCATAAAGTATATATAGATCATTTATTAAAACACAGAAAATATCAACAAGTAAATTCAAAGTCAAAAGATAATTAATGTTAAATATGCATAATTTGGCAAGAATAAATTGGATTTCATAAAATAGATATTGGTAGAAATGTTAATTGTATATTTTATAGTTAATATTAATGTATAATTAAATGAATATACTTGTTACAGTATACTTACATTAATATAAATACAATATATTGATAATTGGTACAATTGAAGTGATTGAAATGCAATTGAATCAAACCATTGGAATACAATTAATAGAATAATATATATAAGTAATACAATATATTTAAAAAAAATATTTGCAGAGCAAAACTTACCATTGATGAAAATATCACTGGGTTGAAAGACCTAAAATTATTTTCTTAAAGCGTTTCTCTCAAAGCATCTAATAGCAATTTAATAACCCTAAGCAATAAAATGAACACATAAAATTAACGTTCACTTAATATGACCCAAATTTTATTAAATCTTAAATATTAATTTACATCACTCCTAGAATTGATATAAAAGTGTTTTTGAAGGATTATGAAGAGGAGTAACTATTTCTCTAAGTTATAGACACTTTAGGTTGTTTAATATTTGTTTCAAATTCTATGTTTTATTATCTCCTCAAGCATATTCTGAAAATCTCATTTCTTAGATTGGCTGAAGGTTAAAAATGTTAGGTGGAACCATAAACTACTATATATATATATGTGTGTGTGTGTGTGTGTATGTATAGATATATGCACATATATATACACACATATATAAAGTAGATATATACATCTAAATATATAGATAGATTTTTTTATGTTGCTTTACTTGTATGAGAAAATGAATCCAAACAATGTAGAATATTACCACAATTTATTAAGTGAGAGTCAGACATAGTCTTTGATTACATTGTCGGGAACATCTATCAGGTGTAGTATTATCCGTATACAACTTTATCTGTAGCATTTTGGTTGTTTTATGAATAAGAGTAAAGAGGAAATAGTACCTGGTAAATGACATTCCAATTTCATTTTGTAAAATTTAGGGCTGAATTATCACTTTGCCTAATTTTACCAAGCAATTAAATTAAGATACATATTTTAAATGTGTTGAATGCTTGCCCTCTTGGCATAATATAAAATAGTGTCCTCGATGCTGCTTATGTGGTTTTATCATCTTAATTAATAGCCTCGGGAAAGAGTTTAACCATCTGTCTCCTCTACATTGTATTGACATCCTGCTCCTTCGTGCACCTCCATCACAATTTGGACACTTCTGATGGCGGGGACAGCGCAGCGACTTTTTTTGATAGCGACTTTTTTTCCTATAAGCAATATGATTTGCTGTTTAGGCCCTGGTATCCTTACATAGTGTTTTTTAATGTGTACAAGAGAGAATACATTATTCAGGTCGACAAAAGTCTAGGCAGATTCCAGCTACATATGATGTCTGGCTAGCAATCAGTATTTTGGAATTGACAAGTTTGCATTAGTTCCTGATTGTAATTCTCATGTCAAATGCATGAGATGACATTTTTGTTGATGACTTGGCAAGCATTTGGAATTTAATATTTAATTCTGAGTCTTTTGTGCTGAATCTTCATAGATAATTTAGAGGGAAAATAACATATCATAGCAGCAAAACCATATTATGGTCAACTAGCTATCAAAAAGGAGATATGTTTCTCCTTTCTTGTTGACTTCTGCTAACATGAAGATTCAGGTTTTACATTAACATAAAATTGGGTGGTGATCTTTAGTCTGGGCTAATATTGGAATATGTTGGCTAGAGTATAAGACAGACACTCCTTTGGAAACATGCACACATATACACATACACATTTACACACATCCACACATAATATGCTATTTTATATGCACTATATCTAAAATTCCAACATTAGAGATGGTAAATAACAAAAGTTTTCCTTGAATTAGTAGATGCTTTAATCAATGTCATAGAGAACAAATTTGTGCATTTTTCCAGCATGGTGAGGAAAATAGAAAGATAAGATAAAATGTCAGAATGCCAGAGAGAGTATGGCAAAATTTTTCCCAATAAAGAGTTATAGTTATTTCTCAGAAAGAATCATAATAAATGCTAGAACTATACAATCTATTTGGATTGAATCTTAAAGAAATAGAAAACATGAAAATATCAATTATGAGTAAGGGGATCAAATCAAACAACTCCCAACAAGAAAAGTCCAGGACAACCAGATGGCTTCACTGGTGGATTCTATCAAATATTTAAAGAAGAATTAATGCAAATTCTTCTCAAACTCTTCCAAAAACTTGAAGAGTAGGGAACACATCCAAACTCATTTTACTTGGCCAACATTACTCTTTTACCCAAACCAGTCGAAAACCCTTCAAGAAAAGAACTTTACAGGCCGATATTGCTGATAAACTTAGATGTAAATTTCCTCAACAAAATATTAGCAAACTGAATTTAACAGCATATTAAAAGGCTCATACCCTATGATTAAGTAGGATTACTTTCCTAGACTGCAGGAATGTTTCAAAATTCATGAATGAATAAATGTAAAACATCACATTAACCAAATGAAGGATAAAAATCATGTACCTAACTCAAAAGATACTGAAAAAGCATTTGACAAAATGTAACATTCTTTCATGATTTAAAAAACTGAACAAATTAGACATAAATGAAATGTATTTCAACATAATTAAGGTCACATATGGCAAGACCATAGCTATTATTATTGTCAATGGTGAAACCCTGAAAACTTCTACTCTAAGATCAGGAGCAAGACCAGGATGTCACTCTCATGTTAACTCAACATGGCACTAGCAGCTGTAGCCAAAGCAATTAGGAAAGGAAAAAAAGACATCCAAATTGGAAAGAAGAAGTAAAATGGTCTCTGTTTACAGATAATATGATATGTATAGAAAATCTTAAAGATTCCACCAAATAAAGTGCTGGGATAAATGAATTCAATAAAGTTGCAGAGTAAAAGAAATTAATGTACAAAAATCTGTTGCATTTCTACACTATGAGATCAAAATGCATCAACTATGTATCAGTTGGTAAAAGGAAAGGCAGGAGGGGGACAAACATAAAATTTATAGGGACACAGCTAAATTCAAACTAGTTCAATCTTCCCCCTTTTTATGTTCTCTCTCACACATATGTGCACAACTTTAATAAGATGTTAACTAATGGGTGAATGACTAATACTTTTTCCCTTTCCAAATTTGACTCACGTAAAGGGGCTCCCTTCAAGCAAGATAAAGGGAATCCAGGATAGCCACTCAAAGGGAATGGAGGGGGCATGCAATGAATAAACAAAAGGGAGATGGGCATCTTAGTTCATAGTTGAACATTTTTTTTACGTAGTACATTGTTCTTTGCCTCCTGTGCTCATTTTGAGTCTTGAAGAAACGCAGTAGGTCAGAAAGGTGTCCACAGGACAGGCTGCAGTACACAGGACAGTGAGACAAGTACGCCTGCGTGTCCTGTGGGTCAAGTGCGGGGGACTGTAGTCATGCGGAGGGGGAGGCAGGATGCAGGCTGAAGGAGTCCGATCACGCACAATTTGCAAAGACAGTGAACTGTGCGGCTGACGGCTCCCTGTCACCCTCCCACAAGAATCACAGGTGCAGCTCTGTGTTTGGAAAGCTGCCTCGCAGTGTGCTGTCAGAGAGCCGTTGTTAGTGACAAGTCCTCTCCCATTCCTCTCCCCCCCAACCTGCTGAAGGAGTAAGCTATATGAAGAGAAAAAAAGGGGAAGAATTTAACTATCTCAGGAGGAGGACGCTTTGGACTCTAGGTCATGTGAGCATAAGTCTGTGTGCTCAAATGTATGCGCACAAGTCTATGAAAGGGATTAAACTGTATGGGATTTTCCAAAGGTATCACTTAGGAATGAAGAGAAAAAAAGGAAATTCACCAGCATTGTAAAAGGCAGCGATCAAAAAAAACTAAAATCGTTTTTTTGTAGACCACTGATTACAAATAATTTAATAAATTGATTGAAGTCATTTCTTGACAAGAAAATATATAATGGAAAAGT
>PVJI01029522.1:0-15201 GCA_004026765.1 Micronycteris hirsuta
AAAATGTTCCATGTGCATTTGAAAAGAATGTATATTTAGCTTCTTTGGGGTGAAGGGCCCTATATATATCATTTAAGTCCATTTCTTCTAGGGCATTGTTCAGTGCCACAATGTCTTTGCTGATATTTTGTTTGGAGGATCTGTCCATTTTTGACAGTGGGGTGTTGAAGTCCCCTACTATAATTGTGTTGCTATCAATAAAAATAGAAAGAACTTTTCAAAAATACCATCAATAATTCTGTACCACAAATTCGACCATCTAATAAAATGGAAACATTTTAAATCATACTTCCTTTGAAGGGTAAATAATGAGAAATCACATTATCTGAACAAACCAAATACTAGCAACACATTTTAATGAGTAATTAAAATACCCTCACCCCTCAAAAAAGTTCAGGTCCAGGTACATTTACAGGGGAACTCAAACAAATATTTAAAAAATGAAATATATATACTTCTCAACTAATGCATAAATTGATGAAGTTCACTTGCAAATTTATTTTATGAGGCTACAATTACTTTGATAAAGTAATGCAAGAGACTGCAAAAATACAATAATTAAAAAGAGAGAGGGAAACTTACAGGCCTATATTCTTTTTTTTTAAGATTTTATTTACTTATTTTTAGAGAGAGGGGAAGGGAGGGAGACAGAGAGGGAGAGAAACAACAATGTATGGTTGCCTCTCACATGGCCCTCACTGGGGACCTGGCCTGCAACCCAGGCATGTGCCCTTACTGGGAATCAAACTGGGACCCTTTGGTTCCCAGCCCACGTTCAATCCACTGAGCTACACCAGCCAGGGCCTACAGGCCTATATTCTTGATCAATGTACACACTGAAATTCTCAGCAAAACTGTACCAAACCAAATTGAATGATATACTAAAATAATTATACATCCTGATCAAGTGTGAATTATATCAGTGATGTAAGAAGTCTCACATTCCAGGAAACAACTGATGTTATTAACTGCATCCAAAAAATCATATGAATACTCAAGAGATACAGAAAAAGAAATAGAATACTATATGTATTACTAATAAAAATATTTCAAAGAACACTTATAGAAGGAAAAAATCTTGGCTTGACAAAGATTATATATGACAAAGTCACGACTAAGTATAAACTCAGTTTTTTGTCTGCTGCTAAACACTAAAAGCAGTGTCCCTGTTCCACATTTGATTGAACATGTGAGACTTGATACCATCACAGAATAAACACTATAATAAGATTTAAGAACTGTTATATTACAGTTCATAAGAGTTGAAAATGAGAATTTAAACTCAAGAGTGAAATCTTTTAAATGATTATATTTCTGTCTACATAAGATGTGATTGGGACATCAGATACTTATGATAGTTTAAGTACTAATATTCAAAAAAACCAAATTTTCTTTCCCTTTTGGCTTATTGATTTGGTTTAATTTCCATTATGCTATTTTGCATAATCAAGGCACTGTAATTTTATAATTTAAAAATAAATTACTTAGGAACAAAAAAAAGAAGGAAATAGGAGAAATTATCAAGGTATTGTTGTCAGGAGAAAAGAGAACTGCTGCCTGCATACCTGGAGCAGGGAACACTGTGGAAACAGAAGTCAATTAATTTGAAGTGAGAGGAATCTGAAGCATAGAGAAAGTAGGAAAGCTCCCATTGTTAGTTTAACACCACAAACTACATTGGTTTTGTAGGTTTAAATCAAAGCTAACAGTTTCGAGGGATGAAGCATATGTAAATGCATGATCTAGGTTGGTTAGTAAGGGAGTCTGGATTGGGAGTGGATTAAAATTGTGTTTCTCCTCAAAAACCTAAACACAACTGAATCCCATGTCAGATTCTCTAGCTCAGTTTTATAAAAAATTTTAAAGTTAGCCAATTTCCTGTTAACTTATTAAAATTGGGTAAGCATTTACTTACACATGGCCACAAGAGCTCAAGAAATCCACTATGCATAAGAAAACCATGTTGTACTGAAGAAAGAAATCATGGAAGGCACAAACAAATGGAAACATAGACCATGCTTATGGATCAGAAGAATCAATATCATCAAAATGTCCATACTACCCAAAGCAATTTATAGATTCAATGCAATCCCTATCAAAGTACCAATGGCATATTTCACAGATATAGAAAAACACTTCAAAAATTTATATGGAACCATAAACAACCCCGAATAGCACCTGCAGTTTTGAGAAAGAAGAGCAAAGTAGGAGGGATCACAATACGTGATATCAAACTGTATTACAAGGCCACTGTAATCAAAACAGTCTGGTACTGGCATAAAAACAGACAGATAGACCAATGGAACAGAATAGAGAGCCCAGAAATAAACCCAAGTCTCTACAGGCAATGAATCTTTGACAAAGGGGGCAGAAGAAGCATAGTGAAAATAGCCTCTTCAACAAATAGTGTTGGGAAATCTGGACAACTACATGCAAAAAAATGAAACTCGAGCACCAACTTACACCATACACAAAAATAAATTCAAGGTGGATAAAAGACTTAAATATAAGTCGTGACACCATAAAAGTCCTAGAGGAAAACATCAATAGGAAAATCTCAGATATTCCACACAGTAACATCTTCAATAATATGTCCCCTAGAGCAAGGGACATAAAGGATAGAATAAACAAATGGGACTACATCAAAATAAAAAGCTTCTGCATGGCTAAAGAAAACAGTATTAAAATAAAAAGAGAACCAACCATATGGGAAAACATATTTGCCAATGATACCTCAGACAAGGGTTTGATCTCCAAAATATATAAAGAACTCATACAACGCCACTCCAGAAAGACAAAAAAACAATTAAAAAACGGGCAAAGGACTTGAACAGACACTTCTCCAAGGAGGACATACGGAGGGCCCAAGACATATAAAAAGATACTCAACATCATTATCCATCAGAAAGAGACAAATTAAAACCACAATGAGCCCTGGCTGGTGTAGCTCAGTGGATTGAGCATGACTGAGAACTAAAGGGTCGCCGGTTTGATTCCCAGTCAGGGCACATGCCAGGGTTGCAGGCCAGGTCCCCAGTGGGGGCCACATGAGAGGCAACCACACATTGATGTTTCTTTCCCTCTCTTTTTCTCTCCCTTCCCTTCTGTCTAAAAATAAATAAATAAAATCTTTTAAAAATAAAAAATAAAACCACAATGAGATACCACCTCACACCAGTCAGAATGGCCATCATAAACAAAGCAACCGATAACTGGTGGAGGGGATATGGAGAAAAGGGAACCCTACTGCATTGTTGATAGGAATGCAGACTGGTGCAGCCACTGTGGAAAACAGTATGGAATTTCCTCAGAAAAATAAAAATGGAACTGCCTTTTGACTCAGCAATTCCACTACTGGGATTATACACTAAGAGCCCTGAAACACCAATTCGAAAGAACCTATGCACTTCAATATTCATAGCAGCACAATTTACAATAGCCAAGTGCTGGAAGCAATCTAAGTGCCCATCAACAAATGAGTGTATCAAGAAACTATGGTATATTTACACAATGGAATTCTACGCAGCAGAGAGAAAGAAGGATCTTATACCCTTTGCAACAGCATGGATGGAACTGGAGAGCATTATGCTGAGTGAAGTAAGCCAGGTGGTGAGGGACAAATACCATATGATCTCACTTTTAAGTGGAACATAATTAACAAAAGAAAAAAGCAAGAAAAACATAACCAGAGACTTTGAAATTAATAACACTCTAAGAATAGCCAGAGGGGAGGGGAGATGGGACCATGGGGAGAAGGGTTTTCAGGAACCACTATAGAGGACACATGGACAGAACCAAGGGGGAGGGGGCAGACAGGGGAAGGAGGTGAGTTTGGATGGGGTAGTGTGGGGATTCTTTCCACACACGTGTAAACACGCAGTCCTGAGTATTTACGCGTTTTGAGCACAGCTCCATGTGATTCCTGTGTGGGTAAATGCAGAACTTGTCTATGGAATGGAAACTCTCTAATGGGAATTTGGCAAAGATGTATTTTAAGAAATTCTGGCTTGCTGACCCCTGTTTAATATATTATCCTGGTCCTGTCTGCCACTGGACCTGAATTTACATCCTAATGCTCTGCTAATGAGTAAACCTATCCCTGTTCTGCTTAATCCCATGAATAATCAATCCAATGTAAATACGTCCTAAAGCCTCTAATAAAAAACCCAGCTAAGCGACCCACGAGGTCTTTTTCCCAAGATGGAGGTGGAGGGAAAGGCCCTTGGCAGCCGGATTCTTATCTCCAAGCGTGTCTCCGGGTAAGATTGATTCACGCGATAGGGGCAGTCCCCCCCACGGATTTTGCGGGTTGAAATCTGCGACAAATGGCGCCCAGACATGGGGCCAAACCGGCCATAGCCACAAGGACTGTGCCCACCACTTCAAGGTGGAGGTTTGCGCGCAATAGTTCCAGTGAATAGGAACCAGATGGCCAAAAGAGAGTCGTCCGGAGTGGGGCAGAGAGAGAAAATTGGTACGAAAACGTTTTTGGCCACGTTAATAGGTAAAGAACGTTGCTGCCCAGATCCTAAGAAGTGGAATCTATGTTGTTAGTAAAATAAGGTTTAAACAAGAATTTTAGTTAAGATCATTCAGCATATGCTTGGTGGGAGAGGCTAGGAACTTCCAACCCAGCTGGTCTGCCGCTTGCCAGCCAGAGCTACAGCCACTCCCTCCTCCCAGAGGCAGAGAAAGACCACCTGCGATGCGGCTTGCCTGGCGCGTGCAACTCAGCCTAGGCGCAAGCCGGCCCCAACGGGAACCAGGGAGAGGTGCAGAGCCTCTTGCTGCCCCAGGCCACCTGCGGCACAAGGCAGGGAGGAGAGCTCCCGAGGGCAGAGGGAGACGCCGTGGCGTGCCCTCGGAAAACAGACCTCTCTGTGCGGTGGCGGGAGATCCCGCGGGTCACTGCCGGGAGGTGCGTCCCCGGACCACGGCGCAGGGTGTGGTAGGCCACGGGGGCTGCCAGAGAGCAGTGCGCCCCGGGGCCTCGCTCCCATCCCCTGCACACATGTCCCCAGACTGCAGCGCGGCCACGGGCAGAGGAAGAGAGTGCCGGGTGGAAAAATTTCGGAACACAGCTGTTTTGACCTGCTGCGGAACAGGGAGAGAGAGTGACAGACAAAGAAAGGGAGCTGTGGCTTGGAATTCCACTCCCCCTACTCCGTAGGGGATTTCATCCATAATACACCTTAGCTGGCCCAGTAGAAATCTTGGCTCAGGCGGCAAGGCTTGGAATTACTGCTGTTCCAATCCAGCGTGAAAAGGGGGTGCACGCCTGCTATCTATAATTCTCTCTCTCACTGCAGCAAGGCTTGGAATCACTGCTGTTCCAATCCAGAGTGAAAAGGGGGTGCACGCCTGCTGTCTATAATTCTCTCTCTCTCACTGTTCCAGGTCTGCGCGCTGCGTGGGGCGGAAAGAGAAAGCCTGATTTTTTTATTTTTTTGTTTCCATCTCTGTTAACAAAAGGAAGCTAGGAAACAGCTCCACAGGGCAGCAGTGGGAGCGGGAAACCTTAACCTAGCACATGCCCAACACCGCCTCCTACAAATAATATGGCCGCTGCAGGCAGGAACTACATAGCCAGAGGCCCTATCTGATGACTTCACAAAGACGCGCCTCCAAGAAAGCCAATAGAACAAAAAGACCCAGCGTCAGCTTTTCTCCACAGCAACTCAACCTGCACCTAGGTTCTATCAGCACACCTTCACAAAACAAGTCAGCTAAAAGTAGTAAAACCAATCAGGCTTCCCCCAGAATTCACCCCAATCTTTACATTTAACCCCAGAAAATTGTATAATATAATTTACAAATTCATTATCGTGCTGCCACTTTGACTTTAAAGAACTCACGTTAGTTAAAGGCAAATAAAGCGCACATGCAGCACCATTGTTTTTAATCAAGATTAAAATAATACAGTATATCTATACAGTCTCTAATAAAAATAATGGTTTAATATATCACCTCTATTCCTTGTATTTTTAAAGCAGTCACACCTAATACTAGGTTTTTAATAAATAAGCCTCGAGGTCTCCCAGAAATCAACTTTACACCTAAATCAGTACTAAAGTAAAAAATATGTAGGAAACATTATCCTTTCTAAAATAAATCCACAAATGTTAAGTACAAGATTGTATATATCTAAAGTTTACAATCATGTTTCTGAGTAACCTCTAAGTTTATTTATTAAAATTAAGACTAATTATTTCTATAAAATTTAAGTAAAATATTAAAAAAGTATATAGCAGATAGATAAAACCTGCATTGGTAGACAACTGTATGCTATTTTAATACTGTATAACAAGGTAATCACATAATAGCTATATATGTATTCATGGGCTATTATGGCCATATACTTTTATTAAATATATAAACTTCAGATGTTAAAATCATAAAATCATGGTATTGTAGCCTGTAATACCTTATAGCAAGACTATTAATTATGTATGTTGTAAAAAAGTTCAGATAGATTGTGAATAGTCAGTGAAGAAAAAATTAGAAGGGTGGAAGGAAAGAAAGTATGGAATTGTTGAGAAGGAAGATTAGAAGGAAAAGAGAAGAAAGTTGGACAGAGGTTGGCATAATTGCCAGATAGTGTGAGATAGGACTGAAGGAACAGGAGTTTGACAGGCATCCAAATTTAAAAAAAGAAAAGGTTTGAGGAAGAGAGGGTAGGAGGAAGTGAAAGAAAGAGTTGGACAGAGACTGGTATAAGGCCAGGTGTAGGTTTAATTTGGGGAGAAAGGGTATCTCTGTGTTTTTTCCACAGAATACACAAGACCCCCACCACTCCAATATGCTTAGTCCCCTGGCTGCCCCAGGAAGCCACTGGCAGCCTGTCTCCGGTCTCCCAGCTGCATTCCAGCCCCTGAAGGAAAAAACCTGTGGAAACTCACATCACTAGGACCCCTACTTTGGGTTGGGTAACAACACTCACCAGCCAGATAATTATTACCCTATTTACTAGTAGTCTTTAAGGAAATCTTATCAACTTATAGCTTATTCTATTTAACTAATAAAAGGACATTCTCTGATAATCAGGGTGCCATTCTATCCAATAACAATACTACTATTTCAATATTCTCCCTATACTGTCTAAAATTCTCTATAATTTTAATAGATATGAAATACAAGACTCCATACAACATAATTTTACAGCTAAAAATTTAGGAATTAATCTAATGTTATAATCTAATTATTAATCTGCTCCTCAAAATTATCTTTTAAGGAGTAACCCAAAACTTAAGTAAGGAAAATTAATATAGCATATAAAGATATTTTCTAAAATATCATACAATTTATTCATTATCATTTTTAAGACATAATATGTTAATCATAGACCAGCTTACAAAAATCTTGTTTATATCCCAAATTTATACAGAATAATATTTATAATATTATTCAATAGATTTATAAATCTGATATCTGCTCACCAACTTTGCCAGGGCTGAAATATTTTTTAATAATAAATAAAAATAAAACATAGACATGTGTCTTATATGCAAAACTGATCACTTTGCATGGAACACCCAGGTTGTTCTTAAAATCTATAACTAATCTCTCAAGAAAAACTGTCCAATTTTCAAAGAAAATCAATTAATTATATATAATTACTCAAGCCCTTGGCATTTATTCATCTTTAACCAGAATTCCTTACAAACTTTAAACTCTATTTAATATAAGAAAAAAGGGGAAGAAGGTCAGAATATATCCCCCAAAGATTTAAACATGACTCTTTTACAATTTAAAAAAAATTTTTAATTTACAATATTGGTTCAAGCAATCACCCCATACAATTCAAGTCCCTAGGCCCACACCTTAGCTAGGAAGAGAAGGGTCTGTTTCTGTTTTTTCCACAGAAAAATCTCCAAAACTGTTGACAAGGAAAGCAAAGCCATGTGACAGAAGAAAGACTTCCCTGGCAGCAACCTAATCTCTCATCATCAAAAGGGAATCTACTAATCCAGAATTCTCCAAGCTACACATCAAATATCTTTGAATAAATATTCAACATCACCTAAAAATATGTATTGTCTACCAATCTAAAAGGACAATTTAATAATTTGCATTTTGAAATTGCTTTAGCAAAAAGAGGTATCAAAAAGCCCTCCGTGACAATTTCAACTAACTTCACCCTAAAACTTAATTTAATAATTTTAATCTGAAAATATGCGTCTTCAAGGCCACTGGTTGTTTACTAATTATGTTTATAATCTGTATGCTTTGCTACACATGTAAATTATTCTCCCAAGGTTGTAAAAGGGACCAGCAAGTAGCAAATTTTATTAAGTCAATCCAGCTTCTAAATTCTCGTAAGAAAAACAAGGGGAGATATAAAAATTCTTTTCACACTCATGAAGAATCGTAACCCAGAAAAATCACGCGTGTCTGAGCTCAGCTCCGTGTAAAGGAAAATCACTCCCATGTGGGCTGGCATGATCCATGCCTGTAGAAAAGGATTTCATAAGAAAAGAGGGGGAGATGTGGGGATTCTTTCCACATGTGTGTAAACATGCAGTCCTGAGAATTTACGCATTTTGAGCACAGCTCCGTGTGATTCCCGTGTGGGCAAATGTGGATCTTATCTGTGGAATGGAAACTCTCTAAATGGGAATTTGGCAAAGATGTATTTTAAGAAATTCTGGCTTGCTGACCCCTGTTTAATATATTATCCTGGTCCTGTCTGCCACTGGACCTGAATTTACATCCTAATGCTCTGCTAATGAGTAAACCTATCCCTGTTCTGCTTAATCCCATGAATAATCAATCCAATGTAAATACGTCCTAAAGCCTCTAATAAAAAACCCAGCTAAGCGACCCACGAGGTCTTTTTCCCAAGATGGAGGTGGAGGGAAAGGCCCTTGGCAGCCGGATTCTTATCTCCAAGCGTGTCTCTGGGTAAGATTGATTCACGCGATAGGGGCAGTCCCCCCTACGGATTTTGTGGGTCGAAATCCGCGACAGGGTAGGGAGAGGGGAGGGGAGAGGATACAGACAACTGTAGTTGAACAACAATAAAGTAATCAAAGAATTTAAAAAAAACCCAGAAAACCATGTTGAGGTCCCTAGTTTTGGGAACTACCCTTCTAGCCTCCATCTTCTGGTGGTATACTGCCACCTCATGTCTTTTCCACAAACTGACAACAAACACATTCTCATAAATGTGAACTAAAAAATAAATGGAAAAACGTGGTTGAAGTAGAGTCATTTCATTATGATTGAAAAGTTTATTAGAAACTAGCCTGGCTGGTGTGGCTCAGTGGATTGAGTGCGGGCTGGGAACCAGAGGGTCCCAGTTCGATTCCCAGTCGGGGCACGTGTCTGGGTTGCGGGCCAGGTCCCCAGTGAGGGCCATGTGAGAGGCAACCATACATTGCTCTTTCTCCCCTCCCTTCTCCTCTCTCTGAAAATAAATAAATAAATCTTTAAAAAAAAGTTTATTAGAAACTATTTTATAAATATTAATGTATGCACTTGTATATAAACTACATCTGAAGAATACAAATAAGCTGTTAATAGTAGTTGCCTACAGAAAGGGGAACAGGGAGACTGAAAAGACTATCAAAGTATAGTAGTCCCCCACTTTCTGAGATTTACCTTTTGTTGGTTTCAGTAACCCAGTCAATCAAGGTATGAAAATATTAAATGGAAAATTCCAAAAAAAAACAATTCATAAATTTTAAATTGCTTGCTGTTGTGAATAGCAAATCTGCACCATCCTGCTCTGTCCCACACAGTGGGTGAATTATTCTTTTGTCCAATGTATCCACACTATATAGCTACTATCGCATATCACAAACTGCCTTCCCATGCTCAATTCCCACCATTTCGATGTACTTTGGGCAGCAGGGCCCTCCAAGCGTATAGAGCTGGGCCCCCCACTGAGACAGGCAGATCGTTAGAAATGAGGAAGTTCCACAGGCATCTGTAGCAAAAGCAAAATATGCTAAAGAAAGCTGAGCCAGACATCCTAAGCCAGACAGCTTGAGCTCCTAAAATAGTTAAATCATTCCTCACAAGTAGCTGGACTTGAAGCAGGAAACTTTAAGACAGTAGATAAAATAAAAATGAAGTCCTGAGAGGCTGACATCAAAGTAAGTAGCTGACATTGACATTACCAACACCCTGAATTCTGAAAATAGTCTTGTAATAGCATAGTAATACTTAAAACCACTGCCAGGCTTGTGCACTTTAATCCTAAACAACCTATAGTATATCTTAGTATCATTACAATGTGATTGATAATCACAGTTTCTGCAGTTTCCACCCTCCCAGTTTCCACCCTCCCAGTCAGCAATCAGGGAAAACTATGGGTAATTGCATGCACTGTAACAGAAAAACTATATAAGTCCTAATGAAAGCACAGTAAAAAGTAAATTAAGAATAGGGGAGTAAAATACCTTACAAAATTATAACCCCTCAGTCAACAGGGAGCCTTTTTCCATTCAGGATATCAGCCTGCTTCCATATTCTACGACATGTACCATCCTTCATAAAGCTTGCTTGCTTCACTTTCCTTGGTTTGTGTGATTCACCCAATTCTTCATTCTTGATCACCAAGAACCTGGTTACCTGTGCATACCTGTGATACCACCACCTGATACTCTTATACTGAAGATGTGGACTATCCCTCCAAAGCCACCTTGGGGTGGCAGCTACAAATTGGCAATAATCAGTCCCCATGTGGACTAGCTGCCTGAGGGGTCACGGGCTTCTCCAGCAAACAGTGATTCCCAGTTGTCTCTTCAAATGATTCCCCAGTCAGCCAGCCTGGCCCTGCACTGGCAAATCAGGTGTATATTTTTCAGCTCAGCCTTCAGGTGAATATGCACACTTGGTAGTTTGGGACTTGGAAGCAGGCAGATGCCTTGTGTTAAACAAAAACCTTCCGGGCATAAAAGTTTTGTAAAAAAATAAATAAATAAATTTTATTGAGACACGTACTAGCCAGAGAAAGAACCAGTTCTTGGGGTATGCAGTCCAAACCACCTGCAGCAAGACTAGATAGAGAACACAGACATGTTCACTGTCCTGGGGCTTAATGAGCTCTATTATCCAATGAGTTTGAAGAAAAGAAGTTGTAAGAATTTATGCTGATTATAGATAAGGGGGTGGAGTGGGGAAAAGTTAAAAGAGGCTAGTCCTGGGATAAATATATAGTCCCTAAGTGTGGCAGTGATTTCCACACACGTGTTAACACATAGTCATGAGAATTTACGCGTTTTGAGCGCAGCTCCGTGTAATTCCCGTGTAGGCAAGTGTGGATCATATCTGTGGAATGGGAATTCTCTAATAGGAATTTGGCAAAGATGTATCTTAAAAAATTCTGGCTTGCTGAGCCCTGCATATTATATTACCCTGGTCCTGTCTACCACCAGACCTCAATTTACATCCTAATGCCCTGCTAATGAGTAAAACTATCCCTGTTCTGCTTAATCCCATGAATAATCAATCCAATGTAAATATGTCCTAAAACCTCTAATAAAACCCCTGGCTAAGCGACCCACGAGGCCTTTTCCTGAAATGGAGGAATTGGTCCCGTGGTCCTGGACTCTCTTTCCCCACGTGTCTCAGTATGAGATTCTTTCACGCATCGAGTTGTGGTCACCCATGGGTTTCGGCTGGGATGAAATCCCCACAACAGATGGCAGCCCATCGTGGGGCATCTGAGGTTCCGAGCCAGACTGAAAACTCCCCACCCTCAGGTAGGATGGAAAATGCGCACGATCAGCCCTGGTGGAAGGGGTTTCCAGTGACCCTCTGAGTCATACCAGGGCGGGACAGGAAGAGAGAATCGGTACAAAAACGTTCTTGGCCACGTTAATTTAACATTTAAAGAACGTCGCCACACAGATCCTAAGGAGCGGAATCTGTGTTGCTGGTAATATAAGGTTTAAATCTTTCAGCATATGCTTAGTAAGGGAGGCTAGGAACTTCCAACCCAGCTGGTCTGCCGCTTATCAGCAAAAGCCCACCTGCGAGGCTTGCCCAGCGTGACTAGCCCCTTTGTTAATAAAAGCTGCGGGGCGCGCGCAACTTGGCTGGAGCGAGCTGGCCCCGATGAAAGCCAGCAAGGGGTGCGGAAAGCCTCGCCGTCCCAGGCCACGTTTGGAGCAAGGCAGGGGAAAAAATTGGGCTCCCGAGGGCGGAGGGAGATGCCGTGGTGCGGCCTCAGGGAACAGACCTCTCCACGCGGCGGGGAGACGCTGGGTGTGGTAGACCGCAGGGGCTGCCCAAAAGCGGTGAGTCCCGGGACCTCACTCCCATCCCCTGCTCCCACGTCCCTGGTCCACAGCATGCAGGGTGGGGGAGGGATAGAGAAAAAGAACAGCAAAGCAAAGGAAACGGCAACTTGGGAGGTCCCATCCTGAGAAAGAAAGCAGTAGCTTAAAAAATCCATAGCTTGAAAAATCCACTCCTTTGTCTCCCAAGCCAATTTTCTCACAAATAATTAGCCCTGGCTAAGCCTCAGAGACTCTCTCTCACTATTCCAGGTCCACATGCTGTGCGGGAAAGAGAGAGAAAGGGCCTGATCTCTTTTCCATCTCTTTTAACAAAAGAAAGCTGGCTAGCAGGAACCAGCTCCGCAGCGCAGCAGTGGGGGCGGGGCCCCGGTTGTCTGGCCCGGGTGCACCAAACGGGTTCCACCCAGCGCGGGCTGCACTCGCTCACAGCCGGGGCCAGGCGGCAGCACCGCGCTGGCTAAGGGCGCTGGCGAATCTGTTGGGCGTGGCACAGCAGCGGCGAGCATTGCTACAACACCACAGGCATCTCGGTGCTGAAGCCGCCATTGCAGCGGCTGGCTGCTCCAGCTAAAAGTTATAAAAACAATCAGGCTTCCCCATCTCTCAGAATTCACCCCAATCTTTACATTTAACCCCAGAAAATTGTATAATATAATTTACAAATTCATTATCGTGCTGCCACTTTGACTTTAAAGAACTCACGTTAATTAAAGGCAAATAAAGCGCACATGCAACACCATCGTTTTTAATCAAGATTAAAATAATACAGTATATCTATACAGTCTTTAATAAAATAATAGTTTAATATATCACCTCTATTCCTTGTCTATTTAAAACAGTCACACCTAATACTAGGTTTTTAATAAATAAGCCTCGAGGTCTCCCAGAAATCAACTTTACACCTAAATCAGTACTAAAATAAAAAATATGTAGAAGGCACTATCCTTTCTACACAGATGTTAAATACAAGTTTGTATGTATTTAAAGTTTACAATCATGTTTCTGAGTAACCTGAGTTTATTATTAAAATTAAGAAATAAAATATTAAAAAGGCATATAGCAAATAAATGAAACCTGCATTGATAGACAACTATATGCTATTTTAATACTGTATAAAAAGGTAATCACATAATAACTATATATGCATTCATGGGCTATTATGGCCATATACTTTTATTAAATATATGAACTTCAGATATTAAAATCATGAAATCATGGTGTTGTGGCCTGTAGTACTTTATAGCCAGGCTGAATTATGTATGTTGTAAGAAAGGTCAAATAAGTTGTGAATGGTCAATAAAGAAAGATTTAAGAAAGTAGAGAAAGAAAAGAAAGTTTAGGACTGTAGGGAAAGAGGGTAAGAGGAAGTAAAGAAAAGAATTAGACAGAGGTTGGCATATTTGCCAGGTAGTATAAGATAGGACTGAAGGAAGAGAAGTTTAAAAGGCGTCCAGATTAGAAAGAGAAGGTTTGTCCAATCATCCCATCAACCACTCAGGATTATCTTTTAATAAGAAATTCAAGGCTGTAGGTAAAAGTGTAAATATTGCCTTCCTAAATACCCAGTATAACAGATATTTATAATAAACTGATATTCTTTTATTGAATTGAGTTTAAAAATGCTAGTTTGTTTAAGTTTTATCTTTGTTTCAAGGCATTTTCACTAACCTCTAGCAATAGGAATAAAATCTAATGTCATTCTGTGTTACTTGTAATCTGATTCCACAGTCTACTCCAAAGTCATTAACAACCGTTCTTCTCAAATAGTTGGAAAGCTCAAAAGGAATGTGTCTGTTTCTGATCTAATTCTTCCTTGTGCCAAAGCTGTGACCTTTTTTATTATAAAAATAAGATGTAGGTGTACAGTCTTCTGGAAAAAACTAGCCCTTTTTTGCGGAAAACATAACACCAATTTTTAACTCAATTATTGGGGAGACTGGCTACTTCCCCATAAAAAAATTGGCTAATCATAGTCACAAAAGGCCCTTGGCAAGTAATATTTCACCGGAGGAATATATTAAGTCCTAAAAACAATTCAAAAATTATAAAAGCCTGGGACTTTCAGCCAGGCATTAGCTAATTATCAAAAATTTGCTTTTAATCTTTCATCAAAAATTCTTAAGCAACCATATCAGAAATAACAGTAAAAATTGTTTCGCCTCAAAGAATAAAAAGAGGCCCTGCGTTATATCAGATGTTTATTGAAAAATAATCCAGAGACTTCCGCCAAGATGGCAGCGTAGGTGGTCGCACTCTCTGCCCGCACATCCAGAATGTCCATACAATTAATGCAGTAGCAAAAATTTAAACAACCAGAACGGACAGAATCGAACTGAAGGGAAGTCCGACACCCAGGAGGTAGGAGAAGACGAACATCCAGGCCGGTGAGCGGGGCAGAAACGGGCGGAGGAAGCAGCGCGCACGGAGGGTCTCACTCACGCTGCTACTCAGACCGCCAGTGCCTGAACAGGGCGTGGCTCCAAACAACGGGTGAATCCCGCAAGCCAGCGACACTGCCGGAGAGAGGCCAGGGCTGAGCCAGCAGAACCGAGTCTGGCAGAGGAGGCAGTGGGGAGCTGGGGAGAGGAGGAGTGACGGGAGCCCGCGGTGATCGGAGGCCGCCATTGCTTCCTCCCAGACCCCGCCCCCAGAGGCAACGTCATCCAAAAAGAGACCCAGGTCTCAGGCATCTGCCAGCTGACAAGTGCACCGAGATAAAAAGATTGAAAATGGCCAAAAAGAAGGACCACAACGAATTACAACTAATGGATGACAACATAGTCAACCTATCAGATGCACAATTTAAAATGCTTGTAATCAAATTGTTAACAAAACTGGAAAATAGGTGGACGCAAATAGTTGAACAGATGAAGAATACAATAAGGATAATGGAGGAAGATTTACAGGGAACCAATAGGGAAAAAAAGGAGGTTGGATCTCAAACCAATGGGAT